>VYZQ01057010.1:36979-53217 GCA_013400655.1 Mystacornis crossleyi
CTGGGCATACAAGACCATGGGCTACTTGTGGGAGCTTCCTGCAGGCCCACTGAGCCTGGCTGGCTGCAGCACTGTCAGACAAACCTCTCTGCCCTCAACAAAGGAACAGCCTCCTTCCCTTCTGCACTTCTCCTTAGCTCTTTTTTTGGGAGAGGTCTTGGGTCCAGGCCATGCACTGGCAGCTGGGAGGAAGAGGAATGCTGATGAGCCCTGCAGGTGAGCTCTCAAAGCAGCCACAGCAGTACGTGCTCATGCTCACTTTGAAGAGGGTGATCTTCATTATACTCAAGGCTGCTGCTTTTAGCCATATTTTCTTGTTGGGTTTGGGATTCTGCTTTTTGCTTATTTTTTTTTCCCCTGAAAAGAGAAAAGAAAGAGAAGTGTGAGTTTGCAAGATATGTAGAATACGTAGCATGTGAAAAGTCTTTTGTTTGGCAAATTGCAGACTACCATGCCATTGGGCTGATGAAAACTCTATATTTTCAGTAGAACATACTTGGATAGTTTTGCCCATATCTGTTGAAAGGAAATATTTTATTCCTAAGAAGTGTTATCTATTTCTCATAATCACAAGAGAGACATTTTTGTAGACTAGCTTTTTTTACTTTGCTGAGGGTCAAACTTCTTCATTGCATAAAGATGGAATAAATTAAGGATCTGCTGTTGTCAGTGGATGCCTTTTGAAGCTGGGGTCAGAGTACCAGTTCTTCAGACATCCAGAGTCTCTCAGCAAAGAGCAGTTCTCAGTGACTCTGATTTTTAGATAACTTGGTGACTTGATGTTTCTTCTTTTAATAGCACCAGTGTTGTGATGCTCTGCTTTCTAAAATGGGGAATGTTAAAAATGGGTGTAAGAAAATGGAGGTTGCAGTATTTCTTTTGGGGGCAATTTCCCTTCTTTGATTCACAAATGCCTGCTGAAGGAACTAGTGACATCTCTAATGAAATGTGAAAGTCGCTTAATTGAACTACATCCCAAATCCATGTCACCCTCCATATATTTTCAGTCCATGGCCAGCATCAAATGCTCCAGAGAGGGCATTAATAGCTTTGGGGAAGACAGGTGTCTTAGCCAGCACTTAAAAGCTGGCTAAGACCTAAACCACTTATGTTTTAACTTTTACCTTTTATCTGTGGTAGTAACTTTAATTAATTCTCCTAACTCATCTGAATGTCTGATTGCATATCAGGAAAATATGAACTGTGATAAATTCTTCTGTCACCAGAAAACATACATACCACATATAGTGTTTCTTGGACAGGAATATATCTTTCCTGCTCCAAGGATGTTAGGGGGTATTCCCCCCTGATGCCTTAGGTTTTAACTTCTCTATTTTTCAAATCTTGTATTGCCCAGTGTGTAACTCTGAAGTNCTGTGGCTACCTCTTCAGCACCAAGCCTGTTAATCCTTCTGCAGCCTTGTTCCAGCAGTCCAGCTTGAGAGAACAAATAGCTTTAAGGAGTTAAAAAATCCCTTCCATCTTAATATTTCTTTCCTTCTCTTGGATGTGAAAAGTCCTCCCCAAATCACATTAAAGGCAAACCTGCGCTGTTTCAGTGAGCTGGTCTAGGCAGTGCAGTTGCTGGTGCCTCTATGAAGAAAAGCTACAAGCATCTGTGTAATGAAAGCTGTTCAAAGATTCATTCTCCCTGCACTGAAACAGGCCATTAGTAGGCTTTGTTCCAGTGAAACAACAACATATATGTAACCTGTCAAATGATTTGGACAAGAAACACTGTTGTTCCAGGCTGCTGTTGCTGTCTTATGAGTCTGAATGTTTTCTCTTCTACTGTTCTCCATTGCCTTGTTTATTTGGACATCTCACGTGAGCTGGGGTCACTTCTAGCACGTGCTTTTTGTCCTAACAGAAAAGTTATTAACTGCAACAAAACCCAATGTGAGTCTTCAGTAGGTTGAAAATTTTGCTTTAAACAAGTTTATTGCATTGAGGATGCATTCTCATCACGGGGTTAAACATGAACATACTGTTGTGCTGACCAAGCTCTGAGGCACGTGTGCTAAAACCAGTTCAAATAAGCTGTTCTTCTCTGAAGGACAAAGAGCTCCCTTCCATACCTGACAAAGCAAATGATGGCTCTTTCTTGTGTAATGAGACAAGACAGCTATTGTCATACCTAAAGCTAGAATAATAATTACCTGTTGCAGTAGGAATGTCAGAGATCTTGCCTGGTTATGTCCATTTGGCATAGAACACCTTTGTTTGTGCCAGGCTCAGAGAAATGACTGAACTCATGTCTTTTGATTGAACATTTTGCACACCAGAATTTTCCTAGGACAGCATAAATCATCCACAGGATAGTAACGTGATGCTAAGACACAGCTCACAGTGTAATAAAACTACTGTCTGTCTAGAATTTTCTTTTCAATGTAGTTGATGAATGCAGTATCTAGCACAGATACTGCTTTTGTCAGCTACTGTTTTCTTCTCAGACTTTGAGGCATTTGACTCCTCATATGACAGGTGATCTTAGCAAAAAGCTATTTACTGATATGAGACTCGCTTGATAAAATCACAGTTTGTGATCTGATTCTTTGTTTTATTCAAAAATGCTAATTTTATTCTTAGTGCCAAACTGGTTCTGGGAATTTTGAATCCAAGTAAGTTACTCAACTAAGACAATTAAGTTAATATTCAGCTGTAGGTTTTGACACTTGATGGTTTCTAGCTTTGTTTGTGGGCAGTTTGTGGTGGATAAAGGTTTGAATGCCATCCTCTTGCAATTCTGCTGGCCTCTGAACCTAACTTTGATGCTCTTGAAAGATAAATCAGTGGTCAGGTCACATTTCTTTCTGGTAAACAGACACAGCCCTCAGGAAAGACATTACCTGGATATGTAGAGAGTAGGTGATCTAGTTTCATTGATGTTTTGGGCTGCTGGCACCATGAACATGAAATTCCCAAACTTGACCGTGACTGGTTACACACTTTGCCAGTCACTCTGCAGTAGCTGCCTGCTCCTGAGACAGTGATGAAATCTCTTTACAAGGATGAAACCAGCCCTTGTGGGCTTTGGAGTAGGAGGAATGGGGGTAAGATTTAAAGAAGATGCAAAGAAAGTATCCTTTCCCCTGATGTCATTTTTTCCTAAGTAGAAACAGATGTCTGTGTAAAGACTGCCCATTTTAAATCTTTCAAACATGAATTTTACTTTGAACTTCTCAAGAAAAAGCAGAGAGCCATTGAAAGTTTTTACACCAAGAAAAAATTGTTTTTTGGTTTCAGATCCCCAAAGCCATAACACATCAGTAGCTGGGAAGCACTGTTATTGCAGAACCTTATACCAGGGTAAGGAGGCTTGTCACTTCAGCACAGAATGAGCTCTAATATCCTTCTCCAGCTTCCTTCCTGCATTGTTTCTACAAAACAAGGAGGAGCAGACCCTCCTTACAGTCCACCTTGAGCCGCCCACAGTCTCTCCCTGCTTCCTCCCTGTCTTCTCCCATTGTAATGATGCTTTTTTTCCCTTGTGACTTGACTCTGGTCACTGTGATTTGGGGACCTGATCCTTTATGGATCAGGCAGGAGATGTATGTAAATAGACACGCTGACACTCCCTGTGCTGTCATGAAGAGTCAGTCTGAACCAGACTTAGCGTAAAAGGAAATTCTTGCAATCTGGGACTTCTCTCCTCTTCTGAAAATGGACTTCTGAAAATGGACATTTTAAAAAATGTTTTTTACAACAAAGTAGCAGCTTGGTGATGCAGTCCAACCTGACCTCTGAATTTCTGGTAAAATTTGTCCACATAATGCCTCCATATTTGGCCGGTAGTATAACAGTTTACTGGTATTTTGTGAGTAGAAGCCCTCAAGATATTTCTGAGAAAAAAAAAAAGTATGTTTGCCTGGCCAAATAGGGTAAATGAATGCATCTTTTCATAGCTATAAATTGTGGACAAATTGGTGGGATATTTGGGAACTGATAAATATATCGCCTTGGACCGTCATTGCAGGCAGTCAGGAAAGAGGAATGTGCAGGCAGCAGGGAATCTCTACTGTTGTGTAAACTTAGCTGCCCTAGCTGCCCTTGCTGTCCTGCTTGGCCTCAGACGTGGGTGGTGAGTGATGTGCTGAAGCTGAGGAGTTAAATGTTCGATGGCAATAGCAAACTCTACTGGCCATGGGTTTCACGTTGTGCTTCGGACCGCTGGATGTTGCGCCAGCAGTAAAGACACGGCAAGACCTAGAGCTCCCACTGGCAGGTCTTTGCTGCTCCATGGGAAGAGTTTCATGGGAAAACCAGAGGGAAGCATGGTGAGCTCAAGCATTGCAAATGACCAGTGGTCTTGCGCCTTGTACGTTGTAGGCAGCAAGGGGCAACCATGTCGACCATGGTTCTCTTAGTGACATCCATGATTCTCTTAGTGACATCTGTGTCGACCATGGTTCTCTTAGTGACAACCACAGCCTACGCAAGCTGGCCTCTCGCCCACTGCAGACTTATGACTTCATCTCTCCTTTCTGAGTTTTTCTCATTTCCTCAGGCCTCAACTCTTTGTAGCCAGATCTCTGGAGTGTTTTTACACTATGTTAGGATACTTTTCAAATGTCTGTATTCCCCCAAACCAAAATTGTCCAATTATCCTAGGAAGAAAACCTCTCTAAACATGCCCATCAAGATGAATCTATCATACAGAAGAATAAATCTCAAGTATGGTGCATACGCTTACCCTTGGGTAGAGTAAACTTCTACATTATTAGCTTGTGTTTCAAATGATGGGGTTAGAATGCATGCCTAGCCACTAAATAATTTGGTTTCCGGAAGCTTCTCTGGATTAGGACATGGTAATTCTAGTAGCTGTATATTATGTAATGTAAATACTGAAAAGCCAGCCCCACAGGATGGAAAGTACTCCATGAGTTTATTGTGGCTTTTCTCCCTTTCATATTTGTTTTTCCTTTTGCTGCTTAGAAGTACATGAAGTTCCTTTCCTTAATGAACTGAAAACAGAGAGTTGTTGTGGTATTCTTTCAGGTGTTTGGAGATACAGTTAAGGGTTGTAAGGGGCTCTTCTTTCTCAGTGCAGCCACCACTTCACATTTCTGTCCAAGCAAAATGGAAAATGGAACACAGACTATTCTGAAATCTGAAAAAGATTTTTAACCTCCCAATAACTGCAGTTTTATTAAAAGATCAGTTTACATGCTGCTACATTTATTAGTACTTTGACTCCTAGCCCCACAAAACTACATGAAAAATCATGGCCATCAGACCACAGGCACATCTACCTTCTGAAAAAGTAGAGCTGTGCTTCGGCATGTGGAAATTTTTTGGCAACACATAAGAAAGCCAGAAACTGCCATTGTGCAAGCTGATGGTTTTCTTGGCATATACATGACCTCCAGACAGGGTGGTTTTATGGTATAGTCTTGAGCAGCGATTCAGTGTGGGAATTCTTCATGACGTCATTTATGGCTTTATGTCTCTACCTTTCTGCAAACCACATCCATAGATCTCCTGTCTGGAACCCCAAAGCAAAGATCACACATTGAGCACCACCTGAGAAAAGCCTGGCTTAAAAGTCTACATGTCTCCCCTGGGCACACTGGGGAAAGGAAGAGATGGAGTCTGGCGCTGTGGCATCATTCATCTGCCTTAGACAGGAGCTCACTCTCTCCTGACATCTCCTGACTATAAAAAAGGCAGGCACGGTCCCCACAGACAGTGCTCCTACTACACCCTTGACTTCTCTCAAAGGAGAATATCTGTTCGTTTAAAGGCGTGTGGTGAATTAGGAGGCATAGGTAACCTTATCCAACCCTCTTCCTAATTTTGGAGAGCTCGGAGCCAGATCTGCAGTATAAAATAGATTTTAGATTATATATTAATAAAATAATGTAAGGTTTCTGCATGCACGCACTTTGCATGTATACATTCAGTTTCTTAAATCTTTAAATAATCAAATTGAAAACCAGAACATGGACACATGTGCATAGTCATCACTTGCCACTTACCTTTGTCACTTGCCACAGGCTCCATCCTCAACAACTCTCCATGAACACCTGTCCCAGTCTGATACTAGCTTCTCCCAGCTTCTCAGTGTTGCTGTTCAGGCCTGGTCATTCCCATTTTCCTGTCATAACTTCCCAGGGTAGCCACAGCAGATATAAGTGTTTCCACTGCTTTTGTCTCCCATTGCCTCACTGTATCATCTATCACTACTGTATCCAATCTCACATTCCTTCATTCAGCTCTTCTGCTAATTTAATTCCTTTCTCTTCATCCTCCCTCTCTGAGCACGCACCCCTGACATGGTTCTCACACCTTTCTTAGCTGTGTTTCTGCCACGCCTCCAGTACTCTTGCTCCTCAGATCCATCCTTTTTGCAACCTCAGCTTATATCACGGCCTAAATAAAATCCTTAGTGAAAAACTAAAAAGCGTAGGAATGATTGATGTGCCCGGGCTCAGTGAGGAGCTCAGTGGAACTGTGCCTGCCTCACTAGATGGCACTGCAGAACAGCCTGGCAGTGGTTCCCAGGGGCTTTGATAGAGGCAGGCTCCAGGGAGGCTTTGCCTGTGGTGGGGCAGCATCCAGTTGAATTTACAAAAGGGCCTGGGTGGAGTCTGAGCAGTTTAAACATTTTCTCTGCACGGATGGAGGTGTACCTGGGAGCAGGGAGTAGGTTTCTATCATCCCAACGTGAAATTTGAAAGAGAAATTTCCAAAAGGTTTTCCAACTTTGAGATCTGACAACCCTGAAAGAGGATAAACTGAAGCATCTGAGGGTGTTTGGGGCCAAGAAAGGTGCTGAGAACCCTGACAATAATCTCTGATTTCTTGCTACAGGAAATACTGCATTGCAGGCTCTTACAAGCTCTTATTACATGTCTTGTAATTCAAAATTCTCCTGGTGAGTGGTCAGTGTGCCAAGGAGTTCTCCCAGATTTTCTTTGTGAAACTGAGAATGAATTCAATTTAGAAGGAGAGAGGTGGAGAGATTACATATATGTAGACTGAAATGGAGCCATCAAATAGGAAACATCTGTCCCTAGGGACTAAAAGGGAGCACAAGGTACTTCCTCCTCCAAACACACAACTGAAAGTGCTGGGTTTTCAGCATCTGTTTGAGTCCTTAGCAGGTGAGAAAACCTGTGAGGCTCCACAGGATCCAGACATGGGAAAAGAGAGGTCAGCTTTTTTTTTCTTATTGGTACTTTGCTGGAGACCCAGGAATGAGCATCAGGTCCCTCCTTGGTGGCCTGATCATCTTGTGCATCTATCAATGTGCTGCAAAGCTGCTACAAAAAACTGCATTTGTTCTTTTCTCATGGTCAGGGTCATATTTTGGCTCCACGGCTGTGAATCCACTGCCATTCTCAGTCCAAACACAGAGAGCACTACTACATAAAGTAAACCATATTTAGTGGCAATGTGGGGGAGCTGATATCATGGCCTAACAATACTTGAAATGATTTGCATCAACACAGCCTGTGAGTAGGGCTGGTTTCAGGCAGAAAAGGTGGCTTCACCAGAAGTAGGAACTAGGTGGGTGTTGCCCTGCAATAAAGCACTCTCTGTGTCCTGTTTCTTTTCTGCAGGTCTGGATTCTCACAAGGCAGCTTTGCTTAGGGACCCTCTCAGATGCCCTCTCTTGCAGACAGTGCCCTGGAAGGAAGACTACAGTAAATTAACTTCTCCTAGGGCAACAGTAAAACTAACATCAGCTTCTTTTCAGAAAGGAAAGGACAGATTTTTTTCCCTTCAACTGTAGTCATGCTAAAGCACAGGAACTAGAGACTTCGTCTGGCCGTCAGTCTTAACAATGCTGTGAATGAGCACATTGTGCTAGTAAAGACTTTCCCAGGTGCAGCATTACTGGGAAGCATACCTGGCTTGGGCAGTGAGCACTGGTTCCCCAAACCTTGCTCCCATCTTTGCAGGCATTGCAGCCACCTCCTTCAGGGGGAGGTGGCAGTGGGAAGTGATTCCATCTTGCGCCTCTGTCTCTGGTCTAGCAGCTGGAAGCAGAGGGGAGTACTGCTGTTGGGCTGTTTGTTGGCCCTGACAAGCCCTGCCTGGGCTGTGTGTGGTCGGTGTGCTGCCATGGGAGCTCTGGGCAGGAGGGAGCAGTACCTTGTGTGTGATGCTCTGCTGTAGATTGCTGCTTCATGACCTCCAATCACAGACAGGCACATGTCCTGCCTTTCCCTGGTTCAAGTTAAGCTTCCCCAAAGTGACATCACTGGCCTAAAACCCTTGAACTTCAAATAAACCCTCTTGGGTTTGCTTTATTGCGGTTTTGTCTTTTGGAATTTAAGTTTTAATGACATCAATTTCTTCAGTTTTTCTCTGCAGCTATTAGGGTGAGAAATTTTGTGGGAAAAATAAATTCACACCCTCTGTCTGTAAGGCTTGAAATAAGCACCAACATTTGTGACATGAAAGCAAAGTTCCTTGACTCAGAATAAAAGGCTAAGATCTGGTAGAGGTGTCTGCTTGTCACAGCAAGAATAGCACGTGGCTGTTTTCATTCAGAAGCAAGGATCCTGGTGCCCAGAAAGCTCAGACTAAGCATATCCAAAGCTGTGTGGATTGTCTGATGGTAAGAGATCATTCTATGCTATGGATACATCAGCTGGTTTGTTGTGGGAACCAAAACATTGCTGACCCTTTGTAGTGTGGCCAAAGAGTATGTGCCTGGGGTGTGGAACAACTGAAAGAGTCTCACCGATGCAGATAAGGCTGCTATGGAGTTATTCCCTTTTGTTCTGTTAAAATTCATTACCGTAGTCCAAAGTATATATTAATTTATCAGCTTTACTTTTTCTTTCCCTATGGGTCATAAACATTCTAACATTATTTGAATGTTGTCCGTACAATATGACAGCACGCTCTAGGGTGTTGCTGAGTGATTTCCCCTTGAGGGTGAAACCAGTCTAGCAGCATTTTAACTGCTATAGGTGGCATTACTTGCATTGTGTGCTCCTGTTCTTGAAGAGGCACAGTGGAACAGTAAGAAGATAAACCTGCCAGGCTCGGGGGGTTGAGCTAGAACACTATTGATTGCCAAAGCATAGCTCTGTCTTCAATGCTTGCAGCTGATTTCATGGGTAAGTAATTTTTAACCTAGGCAGAGCCTTCATGGAAGACAGTGCACTTTTAGGTGCCCTACAGAACCAACTGTGCACCAGGGAAGACATATCAGCCAGCAGATGGATAAATATTTTCTATTTATTCCCTGACAAAAAAATTCAAGATGACTTATATGATGCTCTGCCTGTAAGTGTACTGCTAAGGTGGGCTGTGCTTTCTATAGCAACCTGTAGAGAACACCAGGTGTTCACAGCTTCTGAAGAAACGATTTTATTTCCTTCTTTCACAGTGCCAAAATTATGCTAGGCATATACCACACTGCCTCAAGATTAATGAGGTTCATACCAGATGTGCCTTCTTAGTACAGCAACCTCCAGCTGTTTTTCAGGAGTGAAATGGATACTTTTGGAATAAAAGAGAATAAAAGTCTATTGAAAGGCTAATTCAGTACCGAGAAATTCAGGTGTTCAGGGCAAGATAAAGGTAACTCCACAGAAAGTTCTGGGTCAGCTGACCATCATCCATTGTTGTGAGTTTTCATGGTTTCTTGCCAAAAATTCACACAGGACTTGGGGCAGGTGTTAGCATTAAAAGAGTGTCAGATGATCTGAACTCCACATGACTGGCAGATGCACAGGGAGCTTGTTAGCAGAAATTAAAATAGAACTACTTCTGATAGTGATGGAAAATGCAATTACTTAGGGCTCTTGTTCACTATATTACTGTAGTAATGCCATGTATGGAGTGTGACACAGGGTGTGGGTTCTCTTCCGTTCCCCTTCCTCACTGCTCAGGTTGTTTATTTCTTTGCAGTAAATGAGGGTGTCACAACCCAGGCTGACACTAGTCCTTTCTGTTGCCTTCTCCAGCCACCTNAAAGAGCTTCAGCGATCAGACACAGCTCATGGCTTGTTTGTCTACAGGTCAGAGGTGCAGCCCTGGCTCTTCAGCAGATGTGCTACTGGAGTTTTCTGGTGCAAGTAGAGTCCCTGTCTGCCAGTGCAATGTAGTGTCAGCCTGTGAACAGCCATGCATTTCTTAATTACTTTCCAGATACTTCTTGCAAATGGTTTCAATTAGTCTAGTGGGGTCTAGTCATTTTCCTGTATGTACTGGGTGTGCTTCTGAGAACAGCCAGCCCTGAAGAGCTACATGTGTAGCAGATAGTCACAAAGAAAAAGAAGTAAATATGGTGTTCTGTGGGTAAGAAACAAAGAGGAACACCCCACCTCCTGAGAGGTGCCTGACTCATGCTTTCACAGCTGTGAATCCTTTTTTTAATCCTGCCTCTTTTGTATCAGTGACAGATCCCTCCTGCCTCTTAGGGAAAGGCTCAAACTGAAGCTGGTCCCCACCTGATTTTTCTCACCAGCTAAGCCAGCTAGATCCACCCAGATCTGGGCTATGATGCAAGCCAACATGGAGCATGCACAGTTTGACTTTGCAGGGAGTTCAGATTTCAGTGTAAGCACAAGACCTGTTTTAAGGTGGTGGGACAGAGCACATGGAGCTCTCTCCCATGTGTGTTGACTATCAAGATGTTTCTATTCATATTGCTTACACTGCACTTGTGCTCTTTACAGTAAGCCCTGGTTGTGTATACCGACACAGATCTAGTGATGTCTTTATTTCTTAGTGAAAAATACAGATTTTCTGTTTATAGAGGCAATCATTTACTGCCTGTTTGGGGTTTTGTGGTTTCTTTTTTTAAGGTACTCAAGAATTCGTTCATGTCTAGTTTGCCAGTCGATGGGGACATGCTTGACTCACACATTGTAATCAGAAAGCATGGTTGGGAGGGATGGGCTCACAGGTGACAACTGGCAATAGATACTGGAGTTTGCAGGCTGCACAGGAAACACACTTTTTAACTTCAGGACGGCAGGAGAAAGCAGGCAGACAGTCTCAGAACCCATGTGTCAAGTCCCATGTTCAATTTGTTATGCTGAGGTCAGGGAGTGATTTGTTGTTGCATATGACATCATTATGTCAACAGGACAAAGAGGTAATGAAATGAAAAACAAAATTCCCAGTCCTGGGAATCTTACCACTTAGCTCACAAGCCAGACCTCATGGAGTCCCCAGAAGGGGAAGCAGCTATACTGGCAGAAAAGAGCCTGTGTTCTTACATACCATTTTTATTTTCAAACTTACTGCAGAAGACTGAAAGCAATCAGCTCCACTGCTGTGACCAGCTTCTACGCACGAACTCTCATCCGTGCTGTCTGCATCCAGCAGCCGTCATTCAGCTGCAGCGCGTTATAGCAGGACTAGCAGAAATCACCCTTTGTACCCAGGGACCCCAAGTCAGGGCTCCTCCTCCAGAACTCTCTGTGGAAAGCCGAGAGCTCTGCTCTCCACAGCTGCCGGAAAGCCAGCTGTGGAATAGAGCGATTCATTTTGGTAGCACTCACCTATTGCACCAAAGCAGAGTCCCAGACAGCAATTGTAGCTTTCCCAAGTTGCAAATGCTCTGGAGCAATTGTGTTGAAAAGGAGTCTCTGTTTTTCACCCAGCCTGTGTCACCCTTTTGGAGTCTGTGTTCTCCATTAAATACCAGCAGAGCAGTCTTCACCCACAGCACTGGGCACAGTGTTAATTGCTGCACTGATCTAAACGTGGATGTGCTGCTAAGATGAACCCAATTCTTCTTTTATTCCTCCAAAACAAGATATCAAAAATATCTACAGTGATATTCACCTCAATTTACACCTCTCTCAGTACAAGCAGAATTTTGTCTGATAGTGCTCAGAGAATCAGGATAAGTTTAACCAAGTTAGTGCTTGACCTTGTGCCCTTCTAAGGAGCAGAGAGGTGTAACACCATGCCAGGAACACCCTTGTTTCCCCACCACTTAACTCCAGCCAGGCAGGGGAGAGGATATGTCACGAGGCACAGCACAGGTGACACCTGCAGGGACAACGCAGCCCTCGTGCTGGTGGGAATACCTCTCTGTCACACCGGTTCCACCAGTAGGGTGGAGGTGAAGGGTGAGAGGAAATTCCTTGTCTCCTGCTTCCAGCACTTGCTAATATGCATCTCTGCAGGAATGGGGCAGAGTCTGGCCCTCAATAAATAGGTTCCTTGGGGATGAAAAGTGCTGTAAAAGTGAGATGACAAGCACGCAATAGTTTGTTGCTCTCTTTTTCCCCTTCCCTTGATCCTTTGTGGATTTGGCTAGTTGGATCTGTGCTGTTACTGTGTCAGGATTCAGAGAGCAAGCAGCAATGAATTTCTCACTGCTACTGCTCCAGTCCTAATAGCAAACAGCTGAGTGAAGAATGAATTCCCAGCTGAAAAACAAACAGAGCTTTCCCTCCCCTTGCCTCGGCTGTTGCTGGAGCAGCAGCAGCTTCAGTGTTATTGTAAGCCCCCGGTGTTAGATGCCAGTTCTGGGGCTGTAAGTGTGGTTATATTTAGCCTGTCGCCACTCTATTGTTGGGGAATGGTCCAGACTGCCTTTTTCTGGATAGGTAGAGCCCGAATTTCAAGCCAGGATTAGTCAAATTAATTTTTAAGGTAGTTTCCCATGTCCCATTTTACCAAGCAGAAAAATCACATGGTGCAGAGAAAACAAAGCAGAGTTTGATTGAAAGTGTATTTGTATAATTTTTGACTGTTTTTTTTATAACTGGTAGTTTTCTGAAGAGGTGAAGGCAATGTTTTTGGTTTTTTTGAAGCAGTCAAACGTTTTAGCATGACTTACCTTATTTGAGCAGAGTGAAAGTTGGCAGATTTGCTTTTAACTCTCGGCCTCATCAGCTTCTTGGGCTGCTCCACAGTAGTTGAAGTTATGCCAGCATTTCCATTATAACATTCCCCTCTCTTCTCATTTTCAGGAGTTTCATACTTGGCTGTAAAAATTTTCTCCAGGATAAAATTTTGGCACCCAAAGTCCCACTCCAGGTGTGACTTCTTAAAATCATCATGAGCCAAACCCTGAAATTAGTTTCTACTTAGTCTTTAGTCCCTGGAATATAGTTGTATGTTCACTTCAGGAGAGCTCAACAAGAGAAATTATAGGCTACAGATTAAAGGAAGATTGCTCTTCCTTAATGGAAAGCTAACTAGAATAAATATACAAATATTTGTGAGATACAGAGCTGTTGAACTGAGGTTGTACATTCACCTAGATTTTCTAAAGGGCTTGTGGAGATGCCATTTGCTTGCTTCCCACAGACCTCATAGCCATGTTGGGTAGCTCTAGATGAAGTGAATGTCCTGCTTTATGATTTCCACAGCCCTTGGCAAAATGCAGGAGGGAAGGCTGCACAGGGGCTGGGTTTATGCAGTCCTTCATGCTGTTTCCCCAAGGTCAGTCTGGGCTACAGGGTGTATTTCACAGGCCACCTGGTGGTGCTCGCCTGTCTGGAGGCTGGTACCGAGCGCTGTGTACCTAGTCTCCTTACATTATCCCCCGGTGCTGAAACAACAAACCCCTCTCTCAGAGAGACGTCACAAGCCTGGGGTGATCCTGGTTGAACTCAGCTACCCCCATGGGGCATAACGCTGTTTCATTTTAAGGCTCTTGTGGGTATCTGTGGAGAGGGACCAGAGTGTAAGTACCTAAGGGCTAAGTCCTTCAGAGGAATTAATGATCATATAGGGATGCATAACAACCTGCAATGCTTGACTGCAGTACCAGCGGGAGCTGGATTTCTACTGGTGTTCACAACAGAGAAATAGCATCTGGACCATCAGTAAGAGTTCCTTGTAGAGGGAGCAAGAGTGAACAGTTGCTCCCTGATCAGCACTCCATGCCATGGCTTTATCGACTGCTGTGGAACATGTTCCTCCAGCTGGCTGGGAAGCAGCTGCGTGACAGTTCAGGTACTCTAAAGCCTCAGCCTAAATCTCTGAAGCCGTGTAATTGCGTGTGTGGACATAGGAACTGAGGAGTAGGTGTTTGGAAGGCATCATCATCTGCTTCTGCTTAGATTGGTAAACTTCCATTTATGAATTTCAGGAAGCTTCTGAAGAAAGATTATATAGGATTAACTAATTCAAGGAAATCTTGTATTGTGGTGCAGTGCTCAAAAATACCTCAAAATAACTAAGTGGTTCTTCCAAAAATATTCCTAGTTTGAGGAGAGAAATGAAAAAGCCAGAGGTATAATTACAAGGGAGTGATGGACAGCTAAGTCCTTGCTGCTTTTATTCTCCTATTCAGCACGGTGGCTTTGGACTATATTAGAGGGGCAAGTGTTGGTTGTCACAGCCCAAAAGAATGTTTGCCAAGCATCCTTCCCTGGTGATTATAATTTCAAAGAAAATAGATTCTTTTGCTCTGCTAATTACTGTTTTGGTTATCTAACCCTTGTACTTCAGAGGTGCGACAACTGCAATCATTCAGAGTCAATTGGAATCTATGTTCTCTACGTAAACGTTTTATATCACCTGCTAATGCTTTTCCATAACTTCATACTTTCCATAGTTGTGTCTTTCTTGTGAGGGAAAAGAAATCTCTTTCTCCACCCGCATACTACCACATATACCAGCTGACATCAGACAGCAGCTGTTTCTAGTTTCAGTGAAANTCCCTTCCTCTTTGGGATTTACAGATTCTTAGTCAAAAAATAAAGTCAAGAATTAATTCTTTGCAATGCTCAGTTGGTAGCTTCAGAGAGTGAAAAACTTCTTGTTTCATTGTTCTTGAATAGAAATGGGTATTTGTGGAGGTCAGTGTATTCCAGCCCCTTCACTTTGTTCACATCTGCTCTTACAAGGAGCCAGAATCTTCTTGTAAGAGTCTTTAGAGTCTTCCTCTCCAAGGACTCTAAAATCAAAGCAGCTGCAGTGACTCACAAATTGAGTGAAGGATGCCATCTTTGCTATGATATTTATGAGCCTGATTTTTGGTCCTGATGACAAGTATCAAGTTCACCTCAAACACACCTTAATTGCACAAACTCCTTTTGTTCCTTTGAGCACAAAATCGAATGTATTTAAAATTAAGAGAAAAATATATACAGTTTCTCAAATTTCAAATTTGGAAAAACACAACAAGAAGAAAGATATATGCTGCTGGGGCCAGATTTGCAGCCCTACCTTCAGTTTTAGCTATATCTAATGTAAACTGAGCACAAAAGCACTTGTGTGTGAGCCAGATGAGGGTGGAGTATGCTGTGTGCTAATCTTTAATGTATACACACAGATTAAAATTGAATTTGTGCTCTTTTTTTTTTGGTACTTTGTTTTGTACAAAGAAACCTTGAAAACTTTTGTTTTAAGACTAATTTGAAAAATTTTTAATTACTTGAATTCCTAGATGTTTATGTGGAGGAATGGAACCGAGTGAGTCTCATGACTCAGTTTCTCTAGAGTACTGTCAACAGCTTATATTTTAATGTAAGAATAGTGAGTATATTTTAAAAATTTTTGACAGACTGTACAAACACTTACACTTTTCTACCTGTGTTTTATCCCATGAATGAAGAATCTTTTGCTCTGGGAAAATAACTTTAGGATTTTCCTGTACATGCTAGACATAAGAAACCTGCATCTGCCTTTTTATCATGAATAGATGAAACATTACAGGAAATTCAAGGAATTCAAAATAACCTCAACCAGAAAGTAATAAATATGGTGCATATTTGAACATGTAGAACATTAAATAAATGCTAATGATGATAATAATGCCTGAAAAATGACTCGAAAAAGGAACAGAAAATCTCTTGTGAAAGACATTTCTTCCAGCGAAGGAAACATTCCTTTGGTGGTCACATCAATCCGGTCCTTTGCAAAGACACATAATACATCACGGCTGGCTGTCTCCTCAGGAACGCCTCGGGAGCAGGTTCAGAGGGGTGTTGAAGAGGTCAGGAGAGAGGTGTTAGGTTTCTGCTACACGAAGAGAAATTTTGCACAATTCTTGCCAGATTAAGGGCACTTCTGTCTAAATCTGGCAGTTTCATCACATCAGGAACACCTCTAAATCCCTATTGTAAAAATAAGTGAAGACTTTTTCCCCAGCCTTAGGCAAAGAGTTTCACTAGCACTAGCACTTTCTTTGAAGAAAAGAACAGCTCTTAAGTTCAACCAGCCCTGAAATCTGAAGAAGGCAATATTGAAGGCTGTCCCAAAGGGTTTGATGAATAATTTGCTCCTTTTTTCTTTTTTTTTTTTGTAAGCAGCTCTGTAAACCGTTGTTACCGGTGGTTATGAACATTTATTTAATG
>VYZQ01057012.1:0-17421 GCA_013400655.1 Mystacornis crossleyi
CCCCGGGGAACGGGGATGTTATAGAACAGAGCTCAGGGACACATTTGCCAGAGAATGGCCACATAGTGTGGGTGATGTCAAACACTGGTCAGGCTTCTGCAGCCTCCTTTTCCCTCTCAAGTACCACTTCTACTTTTCCTTCTACACCTGTTCTCCCTTCTTTGACTACAGCAGGTCTGGACAAGGACATGTACACTTCTACCTTCTCCCTCCTTGGTCATTCATCCAGAGCTCATGGAACTTTCTGTAAGGTCATCAACACTAAGGCAAGGAAACTGATAGAGCACCAGCCCCAGGAAGTGCCTTACAGGCAGCAGTATGCTCTGCCAGAGCTGTGCCAAGGGGAGTTCCCCACTACTTGCACAAAACTCCTTAAAATACAGTTTTCAATTCACAGACATGTTGCCTGTTTTTTCTGGTTTGGGTGGCCTTTCTTGGGAATGCTTTTGAGGCTTTATCTCATTGTCTTCATACACCACATGCTTCTGAAGACAGCATTTTGTTCTGATTTTCTATATTCACAGATGGTGTTGCCTCTGTGTATCTAAATACACATAAAAATATGTATACTTATATATGAGCAATTCCTGATCCAAAGGAAACAGGCAATCAGAGGGTACTCTGAGATCAGAGCAACTTGGTCAAGTGGAAGCTGTCACTGTCCATGGCAGGGGACTGGGAACTGGGTGGTTTTAAGGTCCCTTCTAACCCAAATTATTTTATAATGGGTTCAAATTATGGCATCCAGCCATTGCCCAAGCAGTACAAAAACACCTGAAGGAAAACTGTGCCCACCAGAGGAAGATGAGGCAGAGCATGTCACATCCTGTCTCTTGTCACAGCTGTCCTCCTGTGACTAGACAAGCTTATAATGAAGATTTGCTTTTTTTTAACAGTGTCTGGTATAGGACAAGCTTGTACTGCCATTAGCACCCTAAAAGAAATAAGGAAAAAAAGAAACATCTGAGAGGGAAAATTCCTACATGAAGTAACAGATGTGATTCCAAAAGGCTTCTCTGAAAAGTATTTTAAGTTTTAATTATTTAGAGTTTCTCATTGTGTAGACGCAAAACTTGCACAGATTTCTGAACCATAAATAGCAGATTGAGATTGCATTTGAAGCAATTTAATGCCAGTGGAAGAGTGGACCCATTTCTATAAAATTAAGCCATAAAAAATGTCATTTGTTGGAGGTATATTCAAAAGAGATCTAATTTAAATACTGTACAAAAATCATGGCAAAATGCTGGATTTGTACAAAGAATAATTTCCAATTCATTCCCACAAATGCAGTGATGAAATTCTCAGTTCTTAGTATACTGAAAATGAAATGGGACAAAGTACTGATGATTAAAAGGGAAAAAACCCACCTTCTGACAGGGATATGGAGTACATAACTGAAAAGGTGCTTTCATCGTATTTTCAGCTCTAATTTCATACTCATCGATTAACAGATTTACTCTGTGCTTCATATGATATCATGTATTATTCAAGCAACTTTTTAAAATTTAACAAAAGCACAAGGAACAGGAGGAGAATATCATAATACACAGAATTTTAAATGTTGTTAAACCAAAGGTATGCTTTAAAGAAAATATCTACTAAGCATACCAACATAAACAACCTGGTTTCCACACAGCATGAACCTGGTTTTGTCTGCCTTGTTTACCAGGGTTTTTTGTGCCAGGAGCCCTTTATATAAAGCTGCAAGTAAACGAATCATTACAGAAAGGAAAACACAATTCTTACTCATTAGGCTCACAATTCTTATTCATTAGTGTATTCATTCACCTGGATTAAGCAGTAAAAAGGAAGAGGGCTGGGAATTTTAAGAGAGGTACACAGGCTTTTGAAGTGCAGCAATTCTCAGCAATTCTCAAAAAGGCTCCAAGGAGTTAAGAAGGAATGAATAATGTCTGTGTGCAGCCCTACACTTTAGTCAATCCAGGTTACACGCTTTCTCAGCAGGTGAAATTCTATATTCTGAAAAGTTATAAAGGATGGTAATGTCGCCTGGTACGGGACCCGAAGCACTGAATGCAGGTAAGTTATAATAGCTTCCAATCTCCTTTCCTGGAAATATGCTGTATAATTAAAGAGTTTTCCACTTGAGTGAAAACTCCTATCGTTCCATTCTTTTACTGACCTTTACTTTGCTCTAAATAATCTTGTTTACCTCATTACATTTTTCCTTATGGTTACTTCAAGTTTTCTATTGACATGGTTTTGTTATGACAAACAGAAAAACAAAACAAAACAAACCACAACCACAACAAAATGTGAGCGTTCCTCAATCACAAGACGGTTTTCTTCTGGAGAACATGATCACACCTGGAAATAGTGGTAAGCAAATGGCAGCAGACTTCATGATAAACTGAGATAACAGGGAGTTTCTGAGATTTACAGAGCCCACTGCAATTAAATAGTACTTGAGCTCCTGATCCCCAAGGAGCCTTTCACAATTTGGTATCACAATTATTGTGACTATGCCTATCACAACAAGAGAATCTCACAAGACCTTAATGAGTCATTAGAAATAAGTACCCCAAAGTGTGAACACTTAACTAGAAAGGCCTTTTCTCTGCCTCAGAAATCTGAGAATTTACTGTCACAGAAATTAATAAACACGTGTAGATGCTGTCTTTTTAGAGCCAAACTTTATCCTACATCACAAGGCTGAAGGAGGCTGTCAGTACAGCTACTGAAATTACAAAACAGAAATCTTTCTCTGTCTGTGGGAGAGGCAGCATGATAAACAAACATACCTACATTTGGAGTGTTTTCTCACATAAACTTCTTTAGCAGTTTGCATTGTGCTGACTGGATGGGTAGATGATATGTGGATTAGGCAGCAGACAGATCATCTGTCTAAATGCCATCATGAAACAGCTGCCCTCTTCTTTTCTATCCTGTTAATTCTAATCTTCCAGATCTCCAGCAGGCACTGGTATGATTCCTAGAAAGACAATAATCAGAGCAATGGACCCAACAAAACACTATGCAAAATGACATGTCACATTAAAGTAGCACTTCGTTTTCATCTGAGTATTCAAAGTGTTGGAGGCAGCACATTTAGAACAAAACTCCTGGACTGAAACCTTGAGAGCTTCACAAATCACATTTCCTTTGCAAGCCAACACAGCATTTTTTTCTAATTGCCAAGCTGCTGGTTTTAATGTAGAGTGGACTCTGTCGATAGTCTGGGATTAATGATGTGGAGATGGTGTAAGTACCTAATAGGAAATAGCATTCCTTCTGAAAAAAATCATCTTTATTACTTGTACTTGCACTTTTTGGTTCTAATCAGAAATCCCTGGCCCAAGATTGTTTCTAAGTATTTGGGGAGATGTTATGTATTTACCTATGGCTTATCCATTATTATAATTACAGTCACACTCTGGAACTGAATCATGAGCATCAGGGTTTTTTCCCTTTGTTCTCTACAGCCAAATTTGCTGAACTTCTTGGATTTTGTGTGAAACTTTCTAATGCTGTTTATTGTTGGTATCCAGCTGTGAGCTGCTGCATCTCTGGAGTGTGTCTGCATGTGTTTTCTGTTTGTACCTTACCATGTCTACTCTCCTGACTTCCTGGAGACCATGGGGAGACCTGTGAAGTTCTTTCTGTGGCTTACCAGACATAAGGACAGGAAGGTGTTATGAGTAGAGAGTTATGTGACATGGAATTGTCTGATGTTAAAATCTTTGACATCTGGACACTTCTTATTAAAAACACATCACCATTTCTAACAGTGGCCACAAAAAGTTCAAACCGTTCTGGAAAGAAGACATTTATAAGACTGTTGACTAAGTATCATTAAAAGATGATTTTGTTTTCTTTTTACAGTAAGTATGAAATTCAAGCTACCTGAAATCCAAAATAGTGTGGGTTTATGTGAAGTTCTCATCTTAGTCAATCAGATCCCTGGTGTGAGCTCCACACTTTCTTTTTGTTGGCACAGCTGAATAACAGGATGCCTGTATTTTGCAGGTAGACAGATATCCCAGACAACTACCTGGCTGTGGTGTGAGCAATGGCTATAAGAAGACACTTCCACTTTTCAAAGACAGGTACAGAGAGCCACATGGTCAAATGCATGCATATATAGCTCCTATAAACTGGTGATGTGAAATGAGGGTGCAGGGGTTTCCTACTTGTACAGATCCAGCTGGTTACAGATGTAATCCGAGTTTAAGGCTTTCTATATTTTATCCTCCAGGTATAATTTTACTTGTTCACATCTGTAAAAGGCTGCTAACCCCTTTTAAGCAGTTAATAATCTATTTAAAATACACTTGCAATATAAAAAGTGACCAGATGAAATTTTCCTTGCACTATTTGAAATCTGGTTTTTAACATCTCTAATTTCTCTATATAGACCCCTTAAGCACCAGGCATGCTTTGACCTGGTAGCACTACACGAGCTCATTCTTGGAAAATGTCCTTGGTCCCCTCTCCCACAGGGTCAGCGGGGTGTCCAGTACCACTCTCCCTTTCCTGCAGCAAAAACCAGTGCACAGAACATGATTTTTCTAAAAAGCAAGCAACTCTCATCCCCATTTACCTGGAAGAAGCAGGTTTTGGAATGGGTACATTAAAACAGCGACATGACTTGTCTGTGATGTTTCCAGGCTTGGGTGCGATACCCAGGCAGTGGGACCATCATGGCGAGCCCTCTCACGTGCCAGGGAGATGTCATGGGCTGGTGCCACAGGCGTGCAGTGGTGGGAGAGTCTGGCACTTTTTCCTTGTGCTGGTTAACATCTGCTCTCACCTGAGTTCACGTTTGACCGTGACACACTGTGTGGGCACCAAAAGCAGCGTGCAGGGAGTCATTACCACCATTTTCTCTGCAGAGAGACACTTGTGTGCAAACTAGGCTTGATTCCGCAAACTTTTTAGCAGCAAGGACAGGTGAAGGTACTGTGGAGTAGGATTCCTTTCACCTGCATCATGAGTAAATTGAAAGACCACTCTGTGGTGACCAAGTTCAACAGCAATTATGACCCCAAGGGATTTAGCATTGATGTTTGGCTCCTGTGGACCTGTAACATACCCCAGTGCAAAATTAATATGTTCCTGCTTTGGATAGATGCTGAGCTGATCCCACTGACAGCCACCTCGAGTGCTTTGAATAATTTTTATGGGAATTTAACTTTTTACTCTTCATGACAGGAACTGGGAAAAGTCAGTCAAGAAAATTACTTCAGAATATTCTGGTGTCTGCAAAGACATTTTCTCATTGTACGGGCAATTTCTTCTGCCCTGGAGAAGAAATGGGTGACATTTCTCAGGGTTATACCATGCTCCTTGTACTGCAGCTGAACTGCTAGCTGAGTCCCCAAGACAGGGCTGTAATTGGCTCAGTGCGTATCAGGTTCCCTTCAACTCCCCTTTGTGAACACAAAGGCTGAGATGCAGCCAAGGCAAGAAAGTGTACAGCAAAACATAGCTGACATGAATGGTATAATAAACAAAAGCAGATGTGTCTCTTCACATGGTTACTTGAGGGAGGTGAGGGCAAACTATGTTTCAACAACAGCTAGAGAAAAAAATGATATCTGAAGACAGGAGGCTTTGCAGACAAAGAAAGGTGCTGCCAGTTATCATCAGAGAAGTAGCATTTGCAGATCACAAGATACCAACAGCAAGGAAACTGCTGTTGTGGGTACCAAACCCACACAACAGCCCAAATAAATGACAAAACATGATGTCCATGTTCAAGGCTTCCAGTGAAATACTGTTGGTACTGGGGCTGACAAATGCAGAGTCCTTCACAAATCTATCAGATGGATCCAAGTTCTCTACTACCTGCCACATACTATGTATTTGCAGATGCAGCAGGTTTTTTGACCCAGACCGAAGGAAAGTGTAAGAAATTAAACATGATTTAGATTTGAATGACTCTGAAGTGCAGATGATGGCACTCTTGAAATACAAGATGCCTCAAAGTTCTAGGTAGGCCTGGCTTATGGGTTGCTCTAAAGCTGCTGATGCTATAATGTCAAGACCACTGAGGAAGTACCGGCCTCTGTATTTATGGACACACAGGGTTTTCACTGCATGTCTTAGTGGTAATAAGTGGAATAATAATGGCTATTTCTGATCCAACCTAAGACAAAGGTTGCACTGACCTAGGAGTTTTACCCACCAGTTTCACATATTATCCTCACCCACTAACACACCAAAATCCTTCCTCTCTAAAGACAGACCTTGAGTGAGAAAACTTGGTAAGTAAGGTTCAGTACTCACTTTCCAAGGTTATCTGTGTCAGAACTGAAGTTCCTAAGTTATATCTCATATGTTAATATCCTTTAGGTTACGTCCCTCAGTGTTGCCAGAGTGCATTAGATAAATCAAAAGTATTCAGAAGGAAGAGAATTACATTAACAAGATAAAAGCTTTTGCAATACCTGGACTTTAATGATGATAAGAATTAATAAAATAATATTTTTTAGATAGCATGTTTATCTCTCTTAGAATTAACAGAGGAAGACAATATATTCACATTTTATATTAAGCTATCCATGTCTCAGGAGTACACTTTTCCCTTCCACAGGGAACTAGGTGAAGGCTATGGGGGCTGCCCTTTGATTGTGAGAGTTTTGTCATAAATAACATGTCTTTTCTCATTTGCTCATCACGGTCAAATACTTGGTCACAACAGGGATGCCTAAGCACTACCACTAGGTGAGAGAATAAATATTCTCTTTTCTGCATTCTTAAATATATTTCTTTTTGGTTTTTATGCAGAATTATACACCCATATTTTATGGGTATTAACCATATGTGAAACTGCAAATTTGTGTTTACTGAGCTTATAGTGGATCATCAGGGATGCAAGGAAGAATCCCTAAGTCAATCATTTTAACATTAATAGCAAAAGTGTTCATTCACATCATGAGGAGCCCTAGATCATGGTCATTATTCATGACAGATGTTTCCACTTGAGTTGTAACTAAGACAAGAGAGATTCTCTATTTCAGTGCTACCTATCTAGAATTAAATAGTATTTTAGTATTGTAACAGAGAGACAAGATGCAAATGAAGAGTTATACACCAAAAATGTCTATTTATGTACATTCAGAATTCAGTGTCCATTTCTACTCAGGTTCTTTAAGGAGCAGAAAAAATGGTTTTGCAAATTATTTTCCAGTGTTATTCTGAAAAGCTCACAGTTTTTTTCATAAAAGGCCATTTTATTTCTTTGTTTGGTTATTCCTTACATCCCTTTAATGTCAAATGGCAGTTTTCTTTACTAATGGCACTGTAGTCCAAAAGACCAGGAACAGCAGTAAGCTTATTAAATATTAAAAAGGGCCTCTGAGGTAAAATAACGAGAGATGCTTGACTATGCTACCAATGATTTTGAAGTTTGAGGGGTTTTTTTGTTATTTTCCCTTATGCTAATTTATGTTCATAGCACCTGCAATATTCAAACCAGAGGACATGGAGAATAGGTTTTCAGGCCAGGGGGTATATATTTTATAAGAAAACACTAGAAACTGAATGAAGAAATGAAAGACAAACAAGAATAAAAGAAGAAGAAATATAGTTTAAACTTCCCTTTTTTGGGTATTTGCTGTTGTTGCAATTAAATAAGCAACACAGTTGATCACTAATGAGAATTAAGTTATTGTGTAGTTGCTTAACTCACAAGGCTGAAATACTCAACACAGTCAAAGAACTAAAATACAGTTAAAGTAAGATGTGACAGCCTGCACATTCATATGCTTTAAGGAAAAAAATAAGTTTGCATCTACAGTGTTGGGATTTATGATGCAAATGTTTATGCTTCAGTTTTACCCCTGGAAAAATGAAGCCCCATTTATCCTAATACTAAAGTCTGAACAGCAGTCAATAAACTCACAGAATTTATTCATAGCAGATAATGTTTGTGGTACCAACTTAATTCCAAAACTTACTTTAAAAAAAGAATTAGCTCACTAACTGGTAATAGATATATATTATATATACATATATATATTACAGTGCAGAAACTTATTATTTATGAGTCTAAACACAAAAGATTGCACCTGGTGACAAAAATTTTGTTTAGCTAGTAAAAGAGCAAATTGCTGTTGAATCACTGACACAAAAGCAACCAGGCAAGCACAAATGATTTGTTAAACATAATTCTAACTTACCCATAAACTACAGTATTTTTTATAATATAGTCCAAATAAATGGCTTGTGTTGGTGCTCAACAGGTGGCAACTCACTAAAAAACCCATCTTGAAGTTTACAATACAGCAAGATGACAAGGTGTTTGCATGCATAGAGGTGAAATATGCCAAGATTTATTAAAAATTTAGATATAATGGATGCATATTTCCTATTCTTTATGCTTCTAGATAAAAAAGATTTATCTGATCATGGCAATGTTTACTGTTTTGTTTAGTGAAGGTATAAATCTTTGCACCTCCTCATTAATATATTCACACTTTTTTCTCTTCCTACTTACAATGTTTCCCGGAAGCTGTAATGTAATATTTAATAATTTACTTTGATTCAGAAATTGCAAAATGTCCAAATTACAACCCACTATTCCATACCTAATTTAAAAAATTTAATCTAATAGTCATTTTGTACATACCTTGTATACCAAGAATTAATTTCATCATTCCTTGGTGATGATGAAAATCAACCCCCTGCCATGGGCAGGGACACCTCCCACTAGACCAGGCTGCTCACAGCCCCACACAACCTGGCCCTGAACAATGGGGCAGCCACATTTTATCTCATTTTATCTGGGCAACCTGTTCCAGTNTTCCCTTATGCTAATTTATGTTCATAGCACCTGCAATATTCAAACCAGAGGACATGGAGAATAGGTTTTCAGGCCAGGGGGTATATATTTTATAAGAAAACACTAGAAACTGAATGAAGAAATGAAAGACAAACAAGAATAAAAGAAGAAGAAATATAGTTTAAACTTCCCTTTTTTGGGTATTTGCTGTTGTTGCAATTAAATAAGCAACACAGTTGATCACTAATGAGAATTAAGTTATTGTGTAGTTGCTTAACTCACAAGGCTGAAATACTCAACACAGTCAAAGAACTAAAATACAGTTAAAGTAAGATGTGACAGCCTGCACATTCATATGCTTTAAGGAAAAAAATAAGTTTGCATCTACAGTGTTGGGATTTATGATGCAAATGTTTATGCTTCAGTTTTACCCCTGGAAAAATGAAGCCCCATTTATCCTAATACTAAAGTCTGAACAGCAGTCAATAAACTCACAGAATTTATTCATAGCAGATAATGTTTGTGGTACCAACTTAATTCCAAAACTTACTTTAAAAAAAGAATTAGCTCACTAACTGGTAATAGATATATATTATATATACATATATANAGCAAGTCCTCTTTAGGGAATATGGGCTAATGCCATTAGGGCTCCCTTGGGCCTTCTCTCCTCCAGGGTGAACAACCTCAGTTTAAATACCTTCAGATATTTAGATTATATGTGGTCATAGTCCATAAAGCTGCTTGATTTTGTTATCATGGGAAGGGAAAGTAGATCAGTGCATAGTATCATGTATTCATTACCATTCTCTGCATTTTGCTCCATATAATTTTTTCTCCTTTGAGTGACTTCTCATCTGCTCTTTAAGCTTGTTGAATTATTTTACTCTGAAAAAAAAAAAAGAAATAAACATGGTGAACCAGACTTTATGCAGGTAAGATAATAAAATAACCTTGATTCTACCTTTGAGTGACATCAAGAAAACAAAAAACTGGGAAAAATAAGTCTGCTAAGTCAAATTAATACAAACTGGGGCAAAACCTCAAGTAGATTGTCTTTAATGTATATTTTTTTTAATTACACTGGCACACATTGAGACTGTCTGGATGCCTTAACTGTATATTTCTATACCTTTTATTTCTTCTACGTTTAACTCTGACTACAGAATCTGTGCAATATTTTTAGGGGACAGCTGTAGCATTAACATTTTTTCTCATCTTAAATTTTATTTTTAAATGATTATTTCAAATTTATTCCATTATTTTTACTGTGCGTAAAATTCGTATCTGTGTGCATGTGTTTGTTTCTGGAAATCTACAGAGTGAAGAATTTATTTTCAAATGCTTTATGGATAACTGTGCTAGTCTAGCTACTGTTTGATTTAGAATTCTTAGCGCATTTGAAATATTTAAGCCTGTTAAGAATAAATCTAAGTATTCCATTATAAACCATTTCAAGATCACAATTTTGTAACTGAGAATAGAATATTATGATAATCTAAACAAAAGAAATGCTGAGACAAAATGTGTGTAACATACAAACTGAGTACACAGTGAGAGTTTCCAGAAGGTGTCAGGCACACTGTGAGCTTCATGACAGGCAATACAGGATAAATCTGTGACCTTTTCATTTATCTGTTCCTTTTCCCTTTCAAAAAAACTTACCAATCTTTGGAGAATAAATAATCTTAGGGTATCAGAGTATGGGGAACTTTACTTTTTCCTCTAAGAAGGAAAGAAATCAAAGTTAATAAATGAAGTTACAGGCATAGAAACAATTCCTTCCCCAGAAAAAAAAAAAAGGATGAAAGAAAGAAATGGGTCAGAATGTCAACTGATGCAATTTCAGGTGATTCCAGTGAAATGGCTGCTAGAGACATCAGTTTAAAGTGAAAAAAACTATTAGACCATCCTGGTATGGTTTCCTGCATAATGGAGGCCAGAAAATTCCATATAGCAACTCTTGCTGAGCTGATATATCTGTTGATTCACTTGATTTAGCTCTCTACTTTTTGAAAGATTAGTAGATATTCTCCCTAGGAGGTAGAACATCATGAGATGGCTGCAGTATTTAATGCAGTATTTGATTTGCAAAAAACATTTACAGTTTTGGTCTGTGGTGAGTGAAAGTGTCAACAGCCCACGATGACCTCTCAAGAACTGGTTCACTGCCAAAGTGAGAAGGACAGTGTTTCAAAGAAAATGAAAACTCTTCTGGAATCCCAAGCTGACAGCAACAAATGTCTAGATGACAAGGTCAAACGGCAGGTGTCTTTGTTATGGAAAATAAAGGTCACACATGGTATGAGTTTCTGATTTTTAAGAGAATTTTAACTGGCACCTCACAGTGAGACATCAGAAAAAAAAGGAATAAAGAAAAAGCCTAGTAACGTATAGAAATAGCAAGTTGACTTGCTAGAAGTCACTTGAGAAGTGACTTGAGCACTAGATATGGACACAAAAACGGAAGGAAGAGATATAGAATTTATTTCTTGAGATATCAGATGGCCCTCCATGAAAGAATTTGTTTTCTCAGTCTGGATTTTCTGAGATTGAAATCAGTCTCTTTCCTTTTCTCTGCACACTAGAATTCACAATAAGGAGAAAGTGCCATTGGCTTCACATAAACGTGTGCTTGGTGTATAAAGATATAGATGTATAAAGATGTAATAAATGTGGTTGGCTAAAAAATGGATTATTTGTGTTGGTGGAAATCAAAAGCCATCGATTCACTTCACCAAAGTAGTAGTCAGAGGAAGGAGAGGTTAGTTTTCAAATGAGAAACCTGATTATTCAAATTGTTTTGGTCTTGGTCCCTTGGTGAAGTTATTCTAAAACAACTGAAGGATTTATAGCAATTTTAAGAAAAGTAGACTTAGATTTTTTAATTATGATAACCTGGAAATAATGCTACAATGGCCTAAAAGGGCAGTGTGGACAGAAGAAGCCAATGATGAGAATGGATGACCTGGATTTTAGTAGGAGCTGGGCATCTCTGGGTAGTCCATTTGGGACCAAAGCCTGTGAGGCAGCTGCTACAAGCAGAGTTGCCAAACTTCCTGACAAACAAAGGGGCAATTCTGACTTTTTTGTAAAAAGCCCCAGCATCCCAGCAAAAGACTATAGGTTCCCATTTCTCTGTAGGTCAACCATCACACAGCTAAAGATTTTAACACAGCACACTGAAACCAACCTACTGTATTACTGAGGGAACACGTGGGAACTTGTCCAACAGCTGGCTGTGTCACAGGGAGACTGTGACACAGTGTCACTGTGGTCCCCAGTGTATTTGAAATTGAATCCACATTTCCCAGCACCTAGTGAATGCCCTCATCATGAAGTTTTGGGGTTGGGGCAATGATATTGCTACCCAGCAGAGACAGTACTCTGGCAGACACTTCTGCTTAATGCAAACCTCTCAGAAATGATGAATTCTGAGTTGTGTTCACAGAGTTAATGCAGAGAGATTTCTATTCTGTCTGATTTATTTTATGTTTGAAGTTATTTTCCAGTTCCTATGAATAATTCTTGGCTAGGAGCTCTTTCATAAGCAACTTATTGCAAGGCCTGAAATAGCAGTGAGACAGATTCTCTCCTGCTGCAGCCGGCTTTGCATGGTCCACAGGTAACATGGAACCTTGCTGATTTAGGTTAGCTCAGAATTTACCCTGACACATTTTGATAGGCCATGACAAGTCAGATATCTAATTGTAATGCCTCATTGAATAAGCTGACCCTTTGGAATGAGACCTTGGATGTAAAGCATTATCTGGGTGTTCATTTGTCTGCAATATCCAGGCACATTTATTTAGGCATGACAGTAGGTAAGCCTAAAAGGAATGCACAGATATGGATGTGATTTCATTTAAAATACTGGTATATCTAATCACTGGATTTTCTGCTTTCAAAGTAAATCAGACTGTATTAACACAGGTTTGGTAAAGAGGTAAAATTCCTAGGTGCAATATTATTTAAAACACAGGGCAGAGGAAGGAATTGTTAGATAACTGGATTTCCCTTTATTTCAGTAATGCTGAGAAATAAGTCATTTCTATAATGATGGGCATTAGGAGTTCACTAGCCACCATCCTGGGAAGGAAGGAGCTTTAAGAAACAGCAGTAAGTGTCCTTGGGGCAGCCAGAGTCTGCTGCCATGTGTCACAATCTTCTGCCTCGCTGTGCATGCAGTGGGGATGTGCTACTGTGTGCCAACAGTTAATTATATCCCCACTGCAAAGGACCACTAAGTCACTGTAATTACATGGCTGCTTTATATGCTCTCCTTATAGCTGTGTTTATATTGTAATGCTGCTTGCAAGAGGGTGACAGAAAAAGCTGGATTGTGGTGGTCAGATCTCCCCCACTTGCACCTATGCTAAGAGTGTGATAGTGGAAAAGGTTTTATCTGCTCCAGTAACTGCAGCAAGCCCGTGTACTCTGCTTGGCTGGCTTAGGTCAGGTATCATAGCTTAATGGAGAAGGTTTCATCCCAGATACTCATTGTCTTTGACAAAATCCCATTTTGGCATGGTGAAACTGACCTGGCAGCCGCTGTCCCTGGTTTCAGATCAGTCAGCAGGGCTGTTGTTCAGGGTTCCTGCTGCTTCCACACACAGAGCAGTCCCTGGGGCACGGGCTGATGGGGGTTGCTGCCGTGTCACTGGGCTGCCAGCACTGCCAGTGGGGAAATTCACTGCAGCTGAGGCACGATGGAGAGGTCTGACCATGGCTTTACTCTCTCTTAAACACAGCTGACCTTGCATAGCCCAGAGGAAGGAAGAGTTAACAGCACAGACACTTTATGTGGTCCTGTAAACAGGGGGAGAGTAATACACAACAAAGAACAACATGGCATAAACTCTTTTTCATTTTTGCAAAGCCTAGCCCTGGATTTGTGGGTACAAATTTCTCCTCCTCCCACTCCCTTGCTCTCTTACACTACACCTGTCTGAGTTTTGAATTACTTTTTCATCAGGTCTGAGTCCCGCAGCTGTTCTCCATTGGTGCCACTTGTACCAGTAGCCGTGGTGTAGTTGCTTCTGGATGCTGGTCCTGGTTTTTTCATGACTAATTTCCTAACTGACATAAACACATTTATACTCACTTGTACTATTTACGGGTTTTTTTCAGCAACAGTGCCTGGTGTGATTGGGATAGATAAATACGTAAAAAACTCCTTTGTTGATAACTATCTCTTAAAGAGAATTTCAACATGAGTAAAATGCACATAGTTAACCTGTTGTTTTGTGAAAGGCAATCTGTCAGGTCCTTATCTGAACATCTGATGGCAGGAGGCAGAGGGATGACATTTAATACTGTCATCCCACAGACCTGAGGTGCGTGAGATTTTTAACAGAATTTTCTTTAATGACTCCAAGAGTGCTTACTCTTTCCGTGTCAGTCCATCAGAGCTGGGAGCGCACTTACAATATTCTAGAAGTACTTCTCCATTCTCGATTGTTAGCTCTCAGCTTTCCTAAGTAGGTACAGACAGAAACCAAATAATCTTTTTTTTTTTTTCCATTTAGTATTATTTTTTTCTTCATTAACACAGAGTGGCTATCATTCTGAATTTGAACTTCTGTTGCATTCATGTGGTTGCTTCCTTTTTACTGAACTGCTGTACTTAGGACTGGGTCAGCCTAATAGAGTGAAAGCCAGTCCCCACAACTGATAAAGATTACAGAGCTTTTTTGGGAAAGTGTTGACAAATGGCCTCATTGCATCTAAAAGAATGTATCTCATATATATTCTTTGTTCTCATAAGAACAGGCATTCTGTATTACCTATCAAATCTAGTGACAAACTAAAAAAAACCTTTCACATTTATTCTTAGTTCACTGATTTAAGAACATGACACTACATACTGGAAATCTGTCTTTTCTTTTTAAAAAAAGAAATTCTCCCAACACTACTCTGAAACATACTGTATAGAAAACTGTTTTCTCAGTTGATAATGAAACTTATCACTTAAAAATCAGGTCGTGAGTTTTAGACTTAAGTGCCTGCTTTCAGAGAGCTAAATGAAAGTATCTTCATTTTCAGGGATGCTCACCAGCAATAAACACATCCACTATTTAATGAAGCATTATGATACTTAACAACTCTGACGAAATCAGATCTACCTTAATTTGGGCATATAATGTAGCTCTAGGCATCCACAGAATAAAAAATTTATGTTAGCTTTAAAAACTCTGTAAAAGAAAGTCAGGGTAACAGTTCTGGCCAATCCCCCTGATCCACATTTCCAGTGAGCATTTAACAGGCTCTGAAAGTTAACCACTATTAGGAAGAAGGAGACCTAGGGGAGCAGTGCTGCACTGGCAAGGTGATAAACTGCTGGCAGTATAATCAGGCTGTTACAGCACAAAATTGAGAATGTGGAAATACAGGTTCTAATCTTGACTTGATGTGTGGCTTCAGCAAAGTAATTTCAGTCCCTCCTTTCAGTTTACTAGCTAATAAACAGAGAACTGTAAGTTATTGTGAGGATGCTGTGATATTTAATTAATTTTAGTCAAGCAAGCATTTTGAAAACTGACCATACTAAGCACAGTTTTCTACAATTTTCTACAATTACTAGCAGAAGTAAAACAGAAATCAATTACTTGTGAGTGTCTCTTGGGAGACACAGGTAGAGTACCTGTATTATTTTGCAGGCAGCTGGTACACAAGCCTTTACACTCCAAGCTATCAAATATATCCAGGCACTTGCTATATCCGGTTTCAAATTGACACCTTTGTGATCTAGATATCCACTTCAAAATCATAGAGCCACAGAATATGCTGAGCTGGAAGGGACCCATCAGGATCATCGAGTCCAACTAATGGCCCTCCACAAGACACACCAAGACACACACCACCTGTCAGAAAGCTTTGTTCAAATGCTTCTTGCACTCTGTCAGGCTTGGTGCTGGGACCACTTCCCTGAGGAGCCCTTTCCACAACACTGCTCTCATTCCTGGTTTATACATGCTACCACGGTTGCCCCGTCCCAAGTGAAGGATCTGGCACTTGCCCTAGTTAAAGTTCATACAGTTCATGATAATTCATTTCTCTAATTTTTCGAGGTCTCTCTACAGGTCCTCTTTGCCTTCAAGGGAATCAACCGCTCCTCCCAATTTCGTATTGTCAGCAAACTTATATTTCTTTGAGGCATCCAGTTGTTTATGAAGATGTTGAAGAGAACTGGGCCAAGGATGGAGCCTTGTGGAACCTGACTAGCTACAGGTCCCCAGTCTGATGTCACCCCATCCAATACAACCCTTTGTGCCTGACCCATGAGCCAGTTGTTCACCCATCTCAGGATGTGTTTATCCAGCTATGTGCTGGACATTTTGTCCAGAGGATCTTGTGAGAGACAGTATGGAAAGCTTTACTGAAATCTAAAAAGGATTGATCAGCTGGCTTCCCTTGATCATCTAGGTGGGTTACCTTGTCATAAAAAGAAATCAGGTTCGACACGTGTGACTTTCCCCACATGAAGCCATGCTGGCTGAGACCAATGACTACATTTGGCCTTCAGGTGTTTTTCAGTACCTCCCAGGATAATCATCTTTTCCAGAATTTTACCAGTCACTGAAGTGAGGCTAAAAAGCCTACAGTTTCCAGGGTTNTAGATATCCACGTCAAAATCATAGAGCCACAGAATATGCTGAGCTGGAAGGGACCCATCAGGATCATCGAGTCCAACTAATGGCCCTCCACAAGACACACCAAGACACACACCACCTGTCAGAAAGCTTTGTTCAAATGCTTCTTGCACTCTGTCAGGCTTGGTGCTGGGACCACTTCCCTGAGGAGCCCTTTCCACAACACTGCTCTCATTCCTGGTTTATACATGCTACCACGGTTGCCCCGTCCCAAGTGAAGGATCTGGCACTTGCCCTAGTTAAAGTTCATACAGTTCATGATAATTCATTTCTCTAATTTTTCGAGGTCTCTCTACAGGTCCTCTTTGCCTTCAAGGGAATCAACCGCTCCTCCCAATTTCGTATTGTCAGCAAACTTATATTTCTTTGAGGCATCCAGTTGTTTATGAAGATGTTGAAGAGAACTGGGCCAAGGATGGAGCCTTGTGGAACCTGACTAGCTACAGGTCCCCAGTCTGATGTCACCCCATCCAATACAACCCTTTGTGCCTGACCCATGAGCCAGTTGTTCACCCATCTCAGGATGTGTTTATCCAGCTATGTGCTGGACATTTTGTCCAGAGGATCTTGTGAGAGACAGTATGGAAAGCTTTACTGAAATCTAAAAAGGATTGATCAGCTGGCTTCCCTTGATCATCTAGGTGGGTTACCTTGTCATAAAAAGAAATCAGGTTCGACACGTGTGACTTTCCCCACATGAAGCCATGCTGGCTGAGACCAATGACTACATTTGGCCTTCAGGTGTTTTTCAGTACCTCCCAGGATAATCATCTTTTCCAGAATTTTACCAGTCACTGAAGTGAGGCTAAAAAGCCTACAGTTTCCAGGGTTAACGTTTTNTGTAAGTAACATCAGCACAAGCCTATCACCTGTAACATGCAAAACTATTGGACAGTTACAACTGTGATTGTAAACTAAATGTTAGAATTAGATACCTGGGCTTTAGAATCAGTGCTGAGAAAAAGGATACATTCTCACTTACTATTCTTTCAGCATCTCTGAAGGTTTGCATTTTGGAGA
>VYZQ01057015.1:0-24180 GCA_013400655.1 Mystacornis crossleyi
CAAAAAAAAAAGAGTTAAAATGTTCAAATCAGGGACATTTTAAATTATGAGAAACCAACTGAAATGCATAACTAAAGAATTATTGTGTCTAGTCAAGAAAGAATGCTTGTTCCTAAACTTTGGCCACACACCTTCCCAGACACATGGAACTCGTTAGGTTTGTTGTGTTTGTTAAGTGCATGAGCAGGGCTGCAGGAAAGCTGAGAGCATCAGATGCCAGAGCTGTTACATTATAGAGCCATTTCATCCTCTGGCTGCTTCTCCAGCCAGAACATGAGTAATCTGAAGTCCTTCCACTTCCTGCTTTACCATTTTTAATGTTTTGCTACACGCTGCCTCAAAAAAACACAAGTTCCTAATGCAATAATAGCCCAGAATTGTGTCTCTCATCTCACACAGCCCCTTGGATAACGAGTGAAAGAGGAGGTAATGATAAAGGATTTTCCATCCCAACTCTCATGTTCCAGCAGATCTCCCCAGAGCCCAGATGAGCAGCTCTCCTTGCTGGCAGGGAGGACAATGTGTGGTGCTGCCAGCACCCAGACTACATTCACACCATAAAGCTGTCCTGACGTGGCTGATGCAGCCCAAAGCAGCTGATGTTGTTTATCAGTCACCAGAAAGTCCTTTTACTTCTCTTCCTCAAGCCATCTTAGTTCTCACAGGTTACCATTTGGAGCTGCAAAATCCAGTGTATGAATGCAAATCCCAACTTGCACTCTACAAAAAACTCAAAAACATAAAAGTTCTGGTTTGTGGTTCCTTCAGCAGTTACTGAAAATCTTTACCGGTATAAGGCAAAATCCTCTTCTGTGAAGATGTCTTGAATTTTGTCCCCAAAGTACCTGAAAAATTATACAACAGTTTAAAAGAAGAGTTGCTGAATCAGACTGAGCAACAAGACGCCTTCTCACCCCCACCCCTGCTTTACTCACAATCAAAAAGTGAGAACACAACACAAAAAAGACTTATAAATGCTTTTGATCATGACGTCCAAAAACAGTGCTAAACAATCAAATGTTAAAAGATTAAAGGATTGAAATCCTGCAACTGGTAATGGAATTCCTCAGGCATTAAAAAAATCCCCTCCCACATCATGAAATAAGCACATGGATTCAAGTTTTTAAGGGTTCAGGCTATTTGATTTCTTCCACGGCTGACAAACTAAACCATAACTGTGAAAAAGTACTTATTTACTGGTGCAAGAACATAAAAATAAACAAAATGGCAGCTTTCAAAGTGCCCAGTTCAACAAAAGATCCATTTTCATGCCAGGAAAGTCTTTAACTGGTCATGGAAACTGTGGTGAATCCAACCAACTTCCAGGGTTTCTCATCATTAATCCCAGCCCGGGGGCTTGAGACACTGGAAGAGGCAGTGGGCACGGAAGGGGTGGGGTGACAGGAGGCAGGAAGCAACAGCCTCATTTTACCTGTACAGATTAACAAAATGCTTCCCCAGGGAAAGAGCTCCGGAGTGCAAGTCCAAAATTGATGCCTGGAAAAGGAAACAAAGAAGGAAAAATGAGCATGAAAAGGTTTTATCATTATTTAACTATGACCTTTAATAACTGTCCCAAGTTGGCTCTCACTTTCCACAGCCTCCCAAGTAAAAATAGTAGTTTCAGGCTTTGGGTTCACAGTATCACATCTATTTTACAACTACAAACCTCCCTCAGATCCCTGCAGAGATGCAGAGAAAATTAACGGACTGTGAAAAAAAGCATAGGACTGCTGTTCCTGAGTTTCAAACCTGACAGGGAAATGCCAGTCTCCCCCCAGGGGCTCAGGGTAAAACACTGTGCTCCAGGATCCCTTCTTGAAGGCATTTCCCTTCCACACAAAGATGTCTCATTTTCCAATATTTCTGAGTGCTCAAGTAGCAGCACTAATATTTATCCTGCCCTGCATTTGTTATTAAAACTTCTCCTTCACCATGAGTTCCTGTATACTTCTCATATTTAATACAGACATTAAAAAGTCTATTTAGAAGAACAATTAGAATTCTAAGGCTTACTAGAGCCAAACTTTCTTTTCCTCAACTTCTAAACTGCTGTAAAAGAAAACCACAGAGTGAAAAGTTTTCACATATGAAAATTCAATCCATTTCCTCGTCCAATTCAAGCCCAACTCTTCTGCTGAGCTTCCAACAAGCTGCAAAGATTAGTATTCAGACTTGGCAGGAGAGAGAGCTACCTCTCAGGACCCTAAAATGTTTCCCTAAATTGAATAAAGGACACTTTTGTATGTCCCCTGCTGTCCACAGAATACACGTTTGTTTCGCATCAGTTCAAAAGTATTTAAAAATGTAACTGTCTAATAGAAGTCTTTTTGTCTTTTACACTGGAAATAATCAAATAGCAACAGTTAATTAACCTGACCAGCACTGAAGTAATGACATCTCTGATGTACAGTATCTGGGCACTCAGCTTGGAATTTGGCATTGTTTGATACACCACAGACCATTCGCGTTATTCTAACAAAATCCCAGCAGTAATTAACACTTGTGACAGAGGAACACACTGATGAAAATCTCTGCAGCCTCACTTGCTCTGAGCTCCGGCGCTGAATCAGAGGAACCCCATTAACATCTCTTATTACAAGAGATAATAACAAACTTTTTAAAATAAACCTACTCAAATAACCTCTGAAAAAATACATAAAGTAGTAAGTTATTCAAGTGGACACAGCATGAGCTTTTCAGATCTGCCCGTCCCACTGTTCTCCAAAAGCTTCAGAGGACTGTTAAGGCAAGAAGTAATCTCACACTCATGCAAGAGCAGTTCTTGTAATAAGCTTTACTCAAGCTTCAGAAGCAAAATACTTACATTTACTGGATTCTGGTTCTGTACAAAAATCTAACCCACAACTAGAAGTAAAACTGCTCCTGTGTAGCTTCAAAAATGTTTGTGACCATATTAAAGTAGATTGTAAGAAGTAGCACAACACAGCTGAGAAGATGAATTTAATTTAAAAACAAATTGCCTTTCTAACTCTTTCCACATGCTTCTCAAGCTTACACATTTCTTCTCACTCCCCAAGCTCCAGATGATTACAGTTAGGGAAGAGCCAAAATAACCAAACGAATCAATAAAAGACACCCCCAAGAACTGTAGTTACTCATAGCTGAGAAGGCAATAGCTCCAATATAAAGCCTCGAAAAGCCAGATAAAGGCTGAAGAGGAAATCTGAAAAAGAAAAAATATTTTCCAGGGTTGTTTCAGACAGGGGAAAACAACTCAGTGCCAAGACAGGGACTTGCTTACACATGAGCACAGAGCTCTTTGTTTAACAGCTACCTGGAAAAGAAACCGAACACATTTTGAGCTCTTGTATTTCAGAGTATTAAACATTTTCAGCATCATTTCTGACACTGAGAATAAATCTTGGTTACTTCAAGACCCCCTCTCTGATCAAGGGCCAGCCTGCAGTTCAGGGCAGTGTTCCCAGGCTGAATGGTCTACAAAGTTTGTCTAAAGATGGCAAACACACAGCCACACCCCTATTTCTGAGAGACTGACGGAACTCCCCCCAGTCCTGGTTTACAGAACTCTCTATAGAAGTGAAACAGAACTTCCTGAAAAAAATAAAAAGCACAGACATATGTTCTTTTGGGCCTTCAGTGCTGTTAGTCCCATTCTCTACGCTCTTACTGCTAAAAGAATCCAAAAAGAATATGCAAGTACCCAGCACTCCTCAGCATATGCAAAAAGGATCAATTTTCCCATCTTGGAAAGCCTGACAGGCCCTGCCTTTGTTCCTCACTAGAAGGGATTGCCAACCTTCACATCCACACCAGTTCCTCCAGCCTGTACATGGTTTTGTGTGATACTTTGAAAGAAAGCAGCAGACACACTACCCAAAGGAGAAAAACAAAAAATCCTTAATTCTACTTGTCTCTAGAGGAGCTGGTAGCTTCCAAACCCTCCCCCACTGCTCCTGTGGGAATGCTCACATACTCCAGCTGAGAAGAGGGACAAGAATGGAGGTTCTACACGGGTACACCAAAGGTGGTGTCACTGCAGGCAGCCTTGCACACACTCTTCAGAACAATCCCACCTTCAAACACCCTTCCCTCCTTGAAGCAGGAGCAGACAGACAAGGGTTCTGGTCTGAGGGAAATGCCTTTTCCAGTTACACTGACTAACGACGAGACACGAGTCTAACCAGGCTGAGTTACACTCAGCCAGCTGGGGGAGGTTCAGGTTACTGCTGGGGAAGTTAAATGCAGTATTTGGCTACAGAGTCCAGCACAAATTTACACCAGATACAGATTGGACACAACCAGCTCCTCTCCAGCTTCCTGGAGGTCAGCCAAGATAATCACACCAACACAGAGCTGGCAGGAAAGGTGGAAGATGTTGCCAAGTGCATCTTTCACCCCTGAGTACGTGTCTCCTCTGCACTATCAGGAGGCTGATTAGGAAGGAAGAAAACTCTGCAGCCTGCAGTAGAGGTGTGAGATAGGACGAGTATTCTGCACAGGTTTGATGTCCTCCCTGGAAAAGGCAGAACAGGCAGCATTTTGAGGACTTCAGATTTTGGCTGGGAGGGCTGAAAGCAGAACAAGGGATAAGTCTGCAGAGCCACTGGGCTGGAGGGCCCATACCAGAACCCCTTGTTTGGCATCACACAGTTTGTCTGCTTCTCCCAGTGACTAAACAATTTAATTTTTCCCTGCAAAGGGAGGTCTGGGTGCCTACTCTTGCCAGTTCTGCTGGAAGGCAGGACACAGACTGCAGCTCACTGGCTCACCAAGGGATTTCTTTTCTGGGGCTTTGAAATAAATGCCAATAGGTCTGATAGTAAATGAGTTGTCTCATTTACACCAGAGGGTTGCTATGACAGCAGCATCTACAAGACCTGAGTAAATGAGTCAGGACCGAAGTGTTCACACGAACAGGGATGATGTGCAGGAAAATATTAGGGAGGGAAGAATTATAAAATCATAGAAGGTTGAAAAGAGAAATGTCATTATCTAGATGAAGAAGAAAAAACTTAAGCTGAGGCAAACATCAAGACAACTAATGTAATTCTCATTCTGTGAATAAGGAACAGAGTATGAAACAACTTTACAGAGACAGCTGTACAAGGGAAAGCAGCTTGCTGGTGGAGAAGATATCCCTGTTTGGATTCTGCTGGAAGATAGACCAGAAGATTACCATGGCTCCTCTAGCTTCACTCTGTGTGTGTCTGCATAAATAAATATAAACCCAGGAAAAGTTACAAAGGGAGATAAGAAAGCTCAGCATGACAACTGCGGCGTGACCCCTGGGAGGTCTCAATAATTCAGATGTTTGTCAAGACTTTCTCAACATAAAAAGATGGAATGGGAAATAAGTTTTGGTGCTATGCTCCAGTACTCCAGGGAAGGGCAGCAAACAAAGGGAAGAGAGAATTGACAAAGTCACAAACTGCAAGTTCAGATATGTAAATTAATAAATTATATCTAGACACACAGACACAATTCCCCTTCTGAGAATTCAAAACATAACAACTATGACAGGCAAAAAAACCCCCAAACCCAGGCATGTTGCTTACAAAGGGGTTAAGAGGAAACCTCTGGCAATGTAAATGCAGTCTGCACCACAAGAGAAACCTGCAGAAGAAGTTTTATCTGGAATAGCAGAGAGAACAAAATGGCTAAAGAAAGAATTACAAATAATTAAACAGTAACAGTAAGTTTTAGGTATTTTAAAGGAAAAATTAGACTTACAGCAAACATAATTGGACAGAATTATCCAAACACTCGAAAGCCAAATAAATTTAAAGCAACAAGCCAGACCTACTCCAAGTGGCTGTAAGCTTGGGAACATACAGACACAGCTGGAAGAAGTAAGGCTTGAAACATTCTGTATGCTCTGTGGGTAAGAGACTGGAAAAGAAGAAAGGCTCAAATGAAGACAGACAGTTTCATCTAAAGCCCATCACCACACATTCAGCAGGATCCAATGGTACCTCAGAGCCAGGACAGCACTGCCAGGAAAAGATTCGCTCTATGACACCGGGAATATGGGCTGGGACATGGGGAAAGGAAGAGGAAAATGGCAGCACAGGAGAAAGAGGTATAAAGAAACTAGGTAAGGACAGTGTATTTAAAGGCTTCTCCTGAACAGGATTCTTCCCTGTGAGGGTGGTGAGGCCCTGGCACAGGGTGCCCAGAGAAGCTGTGGCTGCCCCAGCTCTGGCAGTGGCCAAGGCCAGTCTGGATGGGGCTTGGAGCAGCCCAGGAAAATGGAAGGTGTCCCTGCCCATGGCAGGGGCTGGATCGTCAAGGTCCCTTCCAACCCAAACCATTCTGTGATCCATTCTCTGACTCCACAGTTTCCCAGAAACACTGGTCAGCTCTTGTTTCTAACATTTTTCAGTTTTTATCCATTATTTTGGGTAAGTGCTCAGTACAACATTACACTTTCTTCTTGAACCTTTCCCTAAGGATTAAGAGCACATAAGAACTTCCTCACATTTACGGATGATGAGACATTGTGAGAAGGCTTGGCTCAGAGCCCAGACCTCTCCATGGACACCAGATTTTTAACAGATTTACTTTATTGCAGCTAGAAACTCATCTTACCCTCTCCCTCATTCCCCTCAACAGCTTTAAAAAAAAAAAAAAAAAAAAAGACAAAATGAAGCTTCCAAATAACACAGATGATTGATTTGTATTTGTCTGTCACTCTGGCTTATTGTCCAGCTAAGCCAGCTCAGCACCTCTGCCCAGCTCTGGGCTTTGGGCAGCGTTTACTTCCCCTTCCTCTCATCTCTTCCCAGCTTTCTCTGCCTCAGCTTCCCCAGTTCCTCACCCCCAGCTGAACAGCTTTCTGTGCTCCAGACCCAAGCTCTTGTGTTCCACCTTGCCATTTCAAAGCCTCTTTGTGGGAGTGTAATGAAAAATCACACCTAGTCCCAAAAGCAGAGGAGAGGAAACCCACATGGCAGCCCCTGGAGCCACACGGGGGGTCCCAACAGGCAGAGCAATCCAGGGAAAGTGCCAAATTATGCAACCACAGAACTAAAAAAACCCAAGGGATCCTAACAGAACTGAACACAGAATGTTAAATTTTTTAAACACATTGTCTGAGATGGGCAGCACTGCTTAAGTTTCTCAGTTTATATTTTTTGCAGATCTTTCTCAGCAATCGCAAGGACAATAAAGTCTTATTTTTTTCCACTGAAACTCTTCTCTTTTTTTTTGCTAATATATGCCCTAATTCAGAAGAGGCCTAAAGAAGTGGCTGTGTTTACAAATACTCAAGAAACAGTTCCTGTCCACACACAAAAATATTCTGAGAACAAAGATGGGGGAAAGAAATTAAAATAAATGTGCTTGTTAAAGAGAAGTGAGATTCTTTCAATTTAAAGAATATTATTCCAAGGTCTCCTTAAGATGGTTTTTTTGTCACTACACAAAACCAATCTTTACATGATGGTGTGAACCATTGCAATTTACTTTCAGAAGTCAAACTTTTGTAGTTCTGCTATAGCAACTCTTTACAGATGAAGACAAAATCAGTTCAAGAGAAGTACTAGAAATAAATAAATACAAGGAAATGGCAACTGCATTGCAGAAGTTAGGAGTTACACTGCTAGCAGAACTATTAATGGAAAAACCTTTCCAAATCAATTTTTTTCCAAGTCTCAATGGAAGGAAAAAATCTCCATCTCCTCACCTCAGCTCCAAAAAATGCATTTATAATCTTGCCTTGGCAGTAAGAATGTAGAAAGTAACAGGATACTGCTCACCCCTCCATCAGATCCTCCCAAGGACAGTCCCCTCTCTGCTATTCTGCAGGCAAAACAATAATCTCAGATGAGAACTGAAGTCTGATTACTTTGTCCTTTAATGTCCTTATTAATAATGTAATGTCCTAATTATGCATGTAACTCCTCAGTAAGTGGTATTTGATGCATCAGATATAACCCAACTGAGTTAATAGAAGCTCCCATTTATTTGAAACCCTTACAGCCTGTCATGAAAATAAAGTATTTGTGTTGCAGAACATTTCTGAGCTTGCAGCTCCCTTTCAAAAATCCCAAAAATACCCTAAAAACAGTCCCTTCACAGAGGACTACAGGGTCAACAGCAGCTGGTGATTACCCAGACAGAGACACAGCTGCAATAAGGCTTACATTGTTTTGTTCTGCTTTCAAAAGCCAAATGGAGGCCAAGTGAAAATCCTTTAAAACTTAATTTAATTCATTTTCCTTTCTTTCTGTGAAGTGCTCATGCCCCTCAGAGCCAGACAGATTCTGTGTGAAAGAACTGCCCCCACTACAGTAAAAACGGAAAACGGCTTTAATAACAAAAATTTCACGTTTTAACCTGTCTAACCCATCCTGCTCACCCATCCTACACCTCAGACTGGCACAATGATATTGAAGTCAGTGCTTTTAAAAGTCAGAGCTAAAAGAATTACCTACGAATTCTTTCAGCTTCTTCCCTTGTGATTACAGCATCGGTCACACCTCTTCCACACTTCCTAGGAGTGCACCCTGCAAGACAAAGAGGAAGAAAAGAACCCACTGAAACCACTTCAACCACCTGAAGAGCAGCTTTTTAAATAAGACTTTGCACAAAAGCCTCTCTTGAAGTCTCTCTTGAAACACATGGCTTGGATATGTATGATAAAAAAATTCTCCTAAAATTCATTGCTAAGAAATCTAGCGTTAAATTTTAAAAGCTCCTGGGAATAACAAGTCAGCAGCAAGAGTTCCAGGTGAAGAATATATGAAAGTTCTTCTAAGTCTGGTTGACAACAATCTTCAGGCAAGAAGAAGAAATAATCAGTTCTGAGCCAGCAGAGACCTTGGGATGTTACATTTGGCACTTTCCTGGGGAAGATCCATATCCAGATGTAAAGCCACAGGAGAGATGGGCTGAGGGTGTTTTCTGACACCTGCCAGGGCACTCAATGCTCCTGAACTGAGTGTCACTTCAAGGATTATTTATTCATCAGAACACAAAATTCCTGGGAAGAAATCAATCAATTCACGCATAGAGGACAAAAGCATCAGTCTGCTCTCATCAAAAGCAACTAATAACGTGACCAGGCTGACAGGAGAGGTTTTGCCAGAACTTTTGTAGGAATTTCCATTTCCTATTACTGGATATACCCCATCCATGTCTGCGGTGGGCTGAAAGGGAAGGCTGATGTCTGAGTAGAGGAGAGCTAAGAAGGAGTAAACTCAAAGGAGAAATTCAATACTCCAGGACAAACCCAGCTATTGAGAGCTTCCTTCCTACATCATTCTGCAAAGATTTCTGATTTCAGAAGAGATTTGTTCCTTTTCCAGCTGCAAGTATCAGCACAGCTCTTATAGTTTGGAAAGGCGGGTGCTGGAGAGTCCAGGCTTGGCAAACTACAGGGTTACCTCAGACAATTGTTAAACATTTCTGGGGTCTCTGACAGAGAACTGCAAAGAGTACTGGAAGCAGGAGGTGTTCTGAAGGCAACAGCGTAAGTTTTCCCAAATGGAGAAAAAACTCCAACAAACAAAAAAATATAGTCCAGCATTAAGTCAGTCAAGTACCAACACTACATCACAAACACTGGGTGAATGCTAAGGAAAAATCTGAACAGTCTGAAAATAATTCCCGCAGTAAGAAAGGCATCCTCTTTGTCTCAGAGACTATGGCACATGTGAGCAAGGAAAAGTCGAAGGCATACCTGGAGAATCTCAGGAGAAATTCAGATTAATACTGCAAGTAGCCAGTAGCTTCCACAAATTTGTGTCCGGTAGACACAAAACCATCCCTTTATCTAATTAGGCACCATCACCTTTGGCTATCAGGTAAATCAAGGTAAAGGTGGAACATACCAAAACATGTAAAAACACAAGTACTGCCTCTGGCCCCTGCTCCTGTCTAGCACAGAAACCAGAATGTTACACAAAGGACTAAGTACACAAACTGCAGCTGGGTCTCCTTAGTGGTATTTAGCCAAGAACCACTCATTGCTGAGACAGAGATAATTCACAGGAGAAAAAAGCTCCATTAAGATGTTCCCCTGCTGCACAGGATCATGGAACAGTGTGGTTGGAAGGGACTTTGGAGATCATCTCATTCCACGCCCTGCCCTGGGCAGGGAACAATCCATTTTTCATGCAATCCAAACTTCATTGCAAAGTTTTACAGCTGCCATCCCCAGAGCAGTCTGTGTTAGACCTTTCCAGACATCTCTGCTTTCCACATCCCCTGACCTTGTCTCTGGAAAAGCACCTTAACTCCGTCTCCTGGGCAGTGGCCACGGATGCTTTGTGCACTGACACAAAATGTCAGCACATAGAAGTAAGATTTCATCACCCACACACACAGTAGCCACGGTAGGTTTAAGTAATTAATGTGTCTCAGGAGAACAGAAATGGCCAAGATCTGGCCACAGAGTTTAGAATGCAGGTGAGACTGTGCTCACATAACACCCTATCTTCTGCACATATAATAAGTGAAGTGCTTGGCCTCTGAAACATAGCAAATTTTATTCGGTATGAAGCATGTTTACAGGCAGTGCTATGGAAATAAATCCTGCTCTGACACCAGCTACCAAATCACTTGAAGCAAACTGGAAGCTCAGTTGCACCAATTTCAGCTGGAGGCAGGGACAGGTGCATAAATAAAAAGCTCATTTTAGCTGTGGAAACTTCACAGCTGAGCATCAGACACTGAGTGGTGACAGGAATGTGCCTCCTCCTGACACAGAGCCCGCAGCTGTGGGTGCCACGCCAGAGTAAAGACTGAGAATGAAAAGCTATTGAGTGACACAAACCTATTTCCCAAGTGCCTAAAGCTACCGAGCTGATCCATAATCCACATTTTCTGCCTCGCTCGGCTGTGGGGAACGGGACACACACACAAAGCTCCTCCGCAGCTCATCACCACCCTCGCGTGGGGAAAAGCCCAGCGCAGAGCTCGTTACGGCAGCTCGGCTGCAATGCACCCATTAACAGCTGCTCACGCGCTAACGGCACCGATCCTCGGGAAGCGGGGTCACAACATCTGCTAGAAACCCGGATCGATCACAGCACTTAGGCAGGAGCCGCAAACAAACATCTGATTAGAAAGGCGAGTCAATCGTCCCCATGCAAAGCCAAGAGGTGACACCTCACCCTGCAGCCAGCACTTGGTGCTGCTCCCCACGACACCTCCAAAAATAAAGAACGCCTTCATTCCTTTACTTGGAGAGATGTGCTTGAAGTTCCTGCCGACCCTGATGGTCCAGCCTTCCTTACAGTGAAAAGAATAGAATGAAAATAAAGAATAGAAAGAAAACACTGAAAATAATAACTGGAGGGATGGCCCAGACCACAAGTGCACAGCTCCAAAATTTGCTCTTGCAAGTCAGGGAAGGCAAAAGTAACGTTTTGTTGGTTTGGGGGCTTTCTTTTGGTAAGCAAACACCACAGTAGCACAATCCAGAGATTTTCAGCCTCAGTTCAATGGTAACCAAATCACCACCTGCAGTTTTCTCTGGCCTTGCACTATGCAAATGCAGCCAGCAGCAGCTTCCCCTTGCAGTAATTATGAAAAGTTAATACAGAACATATGTTTTCATGTGTCCTGTCAAAAAAAAAAAAAACCTTACCAAGACAGTTTCCTTGTTGGTAGCTTCCTGACATCAGTTTTCTTGGCCTAAATAACATTTGAGATGAATCCTCAAAAAAAAAAAAAAAAAAAAAAAAAAAAAAAAAAAAAAAAAAAAAAAAAAAAAAAAAAAAAAAAAAAAAAAAAAAAAAAAAAAAAAAAAAAAAAAAAAAAAAAAAAAAAAAAAAAAAAAAAAAAAAAAAAAAAAAAAAAAAAAAAAAAAAAAAAAAAAAAAAAAAAAAAAAAAAAAAAAAAAAAAAAAAAAAAAAAAAAAAAAAAAAAAAAAAAAAAAAAAAAAAAAAAAAAAAAAAAAAAAAAAAAAAAAAAAAAAAAAAANGATCATCTGGTTCAACTTTTTTGTGGTCAAGAGCCTGGATAAGATTATCTAGCACAGTGCTCAGCACAGCCTGGAAACTCCCAATCACAGGATGTCCACTGCACCCCTGGGGAGGTTGTTCCAGTCACTGAGTGCTCTCTCTATAAAGATTTCTTTCTTACATCAAGACGAAACCTTGCCCAATGCAACCTGCACCCACTGAGCCTTGTCTTCTCCATGTAGCTCCTTGCAAAGGCAGAGCTTCTGTCCTCCATAGCTTCCCTTTAAGTACTGGAATACTGGGATGTGTTCTCCCTGAGCCCTCTCCAGGGAAAGGAAACCCAACTCCCTAAGGCTTTCCTTAGAGGAGAGGTTCTCCAGCCCTTTGATCACCCTTGTTCTTCCTCAGCTCCAAGCAGCTTCTTCCACCCTCCAGCTTTGTGTCAGCAAGTGTTTTCTCAGCCACATCATGAACCAGATGCAACCACCAATTTGGCTAAAAACTAACTCAGAAGTATTATTTTATTTTTAATCCAACAGTTTATCAGTCAACACACAGCCAGACATACTGACAAAAACCAAGAGCAGAGCTGCTCTCTGGTAGCTGTACCAACTAAAAATGTTCACCACAGCACACTTTGCAAATCTGAAAGAGAACATCAGCATTGCTCATCCATGGAAGCTGCAAGTCAGACTCTCACTGCTCTTTGTTAGAGCAGATTAAAATCTTCCACATCTCTTGAAGAACCAACATCAACACTTCAAAGAAATAAATGCTGGGGGAATAGATACCAATTTGACAGAAAACAGGCTCAGCTGAAAGACACAAAGACAGAGAAGTGCTTTACAGGCACCCCCCAAAGCTACTGGCAGCCACGGATCTCAGAACAAGTGTGTCAGAAGCTGGCACTTGAGCAATCACCGCGTGCTGGTGGCACGGACAATGTCCTGAATCAGTTCCACTCCACACCCTGTATGGTACTGACCAGCAGCAAACTCACTCATAAGCCTATTATAGGAATCAACAGAGTATGAAAAGAAACTAGAAACAGACTTAGCAAAAGTTTTATTTCATACAGTCCAACCAAAGCAGTTTCAGAAGAGAGTTATGTAGGAATGACGGAAAAAGAATCACCTCAGAATCAACTTCTGGGCTGACCCGAGGGGCACGAACGTTTGGGGCTTTAGGCAAGAGACAGTGACCAGGAGTTTGCTGCAAACACGGAAGTTTTGCAGCCCAAATTTGGTGCCCAGGCCCAGGCAGCCGCCAGGCTGGTTCTGCCCTCTGAGCACCGCCATGCACTTCGGACTGCCCTGTCCAGTTACCTTCAAATCGTTTGTGGCTGTCGTAGTCCTCCGAGCAGGGGATCTCGATGAACTTGTCCCGCAGGTTGTCGCTGCGATGTGCCAGCACCTCGGTGACCCCATCTCCAGGGATTCCAGCCTCGGGGATCCCATCCCCGGCGCGGAGGCGGCTCCACACCACGAGGCCGCCGCCGGCCGCGGCGGACAGGAGGAGCAGGATCGCTGCCTTCAGCCACCTTCCCCGGGGATCCGGCTGGGATCTGCCTTTCCTGGCGCTGCGGAGGGAGCACAGAACGGGTCCCATGAGCGAAGAACAGTGCGAGCGGGCAGGGACCGCCGGGCCGACACCAGGGAGCGCCGGGCCCGTACCCGCGGCACTCCTGGTTTGGAACACAACACGCGCCTTACAAACACACGCGGTTCCCTCCCGCTCCCGGGCCCGGCGCTGCGCGACCGTCTCCCCACCGGGGCTCCCCCAGGGGCCGCAGGCCCGCCGGGCCTGGGCACCGCCGCCCCCGGGACAGCGGGCAGGAGGTGCTGGCCAGGGCCCCGTGCCAGTACCTGCTCTGCCGGCGGCCGCCGCGGCCTGGCCCCGGCCCGGTGCTGTCGGGGCCGCGGGGCAGCGCCCGCCGCTGCGGAGCCATCGCGCCTCCTCCGCCTGGAGCGGTGAGCTCGGCGTGCCTCGCCCTGGCCTGCCGGCCTGCCTGCGTGCTCGGCCGCTGAGAGGAAGTGGGAGGATCCAGCGCGGAGCCGGGAGCTGCGGAGGAGCGGCACTGGGACACCGGGACACGGAGACAGCGGGACAGCGAGACACCGGGACAGCAGGGCGCGGGCGGGCAGCGCCGGGACAGCGGGACCTGGGGCAGCGGGACGCGGCCGGGCGGGGTGTGCCGGGACACAGCGGCGGCAGGCCAAAGCAATCAAGACCAGAGCATGCGGCGGCGCTTGGTGCACCTGGATCTGAAGGGCGCCGCGCCGCGCGCGCAGTACCTGGAACAGGTGAGAGATGAACCTGGGGCAGGTGAGGGATATGGCTGGAGTGGGTGTGGAATGAACCTGGGGCAGGTGAGGGATATGTCTGGGGCAGGAGTGGAACGAACCTGGTGTAGGTGAGGCATGTATCTGGCACGAGTAAGGGATGTATTGGGTTCAGGTGAAGGGTGTACTGGGCTCAGGTGAGGGATGTACCTGGTGCAGGTGACAGGGGCACAGGGGGGTGGCACTGCTTGTAGCCCATCTGCATCCCCAGTGTCCCCTCCTCCCTCCCGCAGGTGCTGCCGCTGCTCCGCACCCTGGGTGCCACCGGGCTGCTGCTGGAATATGAGGACACCTTCCCGTATACGGGGCCGCTGGAGCTGCTGCGGGCACCCCACGCCTACAGGTACTGCCGTGTAGCCCGCAGGTAGCTCTGGATACCCGCCGGTGCCCCGGGGCCGTGCCCAGCGGGCACTGACGTGTCGCTGTCCCGCAGCCCTGCGGAGCTCCGGGCGCTGCTGAGCCGGGCGCGGGCGCAGGGCCTGGACGTGGTGCCACTGGTGCAGAGCTTCGGGCACATGGAGGTGAGCAGGGCTGTGCTGGGCGGGGGCAGAGTGGGGGTGTGCTGAGCCAGCAGTGCCCATGGGTTTAGCAAGGCCGCTGGGATGCCGGGGTGCAGTAGGAAGAGCATTGCCAGCAGGGCAGGGAGTGATCCTGCCCCTCTGCTCAGCCCTGGTGACATCTGGAGCACTGTGTCTAGTTCTGGGCAGAAACTGATGGCCAGGAAGTTCCACCTGAACGTGAGGAAAAACTTCTTTCCTGTGCAGTGACTGAGCATTGAAAAGATTGCCCAGAGAGCATGTGGAGTCTGCCTCACTGGGGATATTCCAGAATCGTCAGGACACAATCCTGTGCCCTGTGCTCTGCGATGGCCCTGCTGGAACAGGGAGGTGGGGCCAGATGAGCCCCTGGGGTCCCTTCCAGCCTGAGCCAACCTGTGATTCTGTGTTGGGAAATTTCCAATCCAAGTCCCGGTGCTCCGGTTATCCAGCTCTGCCAGCTGCAGGATTTGACATCAAGGTCACACTGCAGTGACCTCCCCATTTCCTTCACCCACCCTGTGAGGTGCTTTGTGGGTCAGAGACCCCCCAGCACCGTGGAGCAGCAGCTCTGTCCCCGCAGCCTGTCCCCGGGGCTCACTCAAGCCAAACCCCGGGTTTAGCAGGACACCTGCTCTCAGAGCCTCGGTGACAGGAGGATGCTGCTGTCCCCTCATGCTGCGGCTGTCCCCAAGCTCCCCTTTCCCTTGCAGTTTGTGCTGAAGCACAGGGAGTTTGCCCATCTGCGGGAGGTGAAGGCACTGCCCAACGCCCTGAACCCGCACAAGGAGGAGTCGCTGGCACTGGTCAAAGCCATGATTGACCAGGTCATGGCCCTGCACGAGGATTTACAGTGGTTTCACATCGGATGTGATGAGGTGGGACTTCTCTTAAGCCGATAATATTCATTTTCTTTTGAGGAATGATAGTAAGGGCTGAGGCTTCTGCATTTCAGTGGTGCCCAGGCCGTGTTTGGGGACAGAAAACACCCCTCAAGGCAGTGTAGAAAAGTCTTTTTGACAATAAATGACTCCAGTAGCACATTTCCATAGGTACGAGTGTAATACCAAAGTACTGAAAGCAGCTTCTTAAATCTAACTCAGCATTTGGGTTTAGGTTGAGTATTTGAAGTGAGATATCAATTAGAGCTGTTCATTAATAATCCTGTAAGTTTGATGTAAGATATTGGTTCATTGTTCTGGCCAAGTTACTCAAAATAAGCCCTTTTCTGGTGGGAAGTGGTGGGTTTTTTATCTTGGTAGTTTGTCTCCTTGAGAAAGAGAAACTTGAGTTTTCTCCTTTCTTGTAGTTTCTTAAAACCATCCTGATGGCACACAGATCCCTGGAATTCATTGTGACCATGTACCTGTACTGATATTAGTGTAGCACTTTGTATCCTGTTGTGTTGAAACTGGTGGGAAGGTTAGACAAAGAGCTGCAGGCTTTTTTAAAGCAAAATTCTATTTATGTAGAATAAACAGGTGTTAGATAAAACCTGTTCTAAACCAGCAAATTCTAAAGCATTTGCTCTCTGCATGGGACCAAGTATGCTGGGCCGCCCTTGGATGTGTCCCCAGGTCGATTCTACACTCACACGTGGATGATCTCCTTCCCCGAGATGGATAGGAACCTCGTGTTATCTGCCTCAGGTCTCGATGGGTTGCTAGGTTTGAAGTGAATAAATGTGGTGAGAGCTACTTCCAAGGACAAGGCTTCCAAAGGCAAATAGGGCATGGAGATATTTTAATTTCTGTAGGAAAATTCCCTTAAGTGATGCATGTAATCATGGCCACAGTCTCCTGCAGACTGATAGAAATGCTTGCAGTGTCTTCAGCACTGAGAGGTGCTTTTCAGTGTGTCCTCTCAGTCGGTCACATCTGGGCAAAAGTTTTGAATATTGTCTAACTCACTTTCTCCATTTCTGTACAAGAAGTCAGGATTATTTGCTTGGTGTTTCAGGTCTACTACCTTGGCGAAGGAGAGGAGTCAAAGCAGTGGCTGCAACAGCAAGACAACACCCCCGAGAAGCTGTGCTTATCCCACATAAAAGCAGTTGCCAGTTGTTTGGCCTCGTCGTACCCCATGGTGACGCCCATCGTGTGGGACGACATGCTCAGGGGGATGAGTGAGGAAACGCTGGCAGGTGTGTGACCAGCCATGGGGTGAGGCAAGTTTACACAGCCAGGTAAAACAGATTGGTTGGCAGCTGAATATAATGAAAACAACAAATCCCACAAAGGTTGAGGTGTGGTCTGTTTGACTAGAGGATAGAAGCACTCAGTCCTTTGCTGTCACAGAGTCCCCGTGTGAGTGTGGGCCAGTCTGAACACTTCAGTTTTCCAGCACGAAAGGCTCACCCTGCAGCAGCTGCCATCAGTTCTACTTTCTTTACTCATTGAAACAACAACCTTTTAACCTATTAACATTTGTGGTTCAAGTCAGTCTCTGTGCCTCTCACCACCTTCTAATGTTCGTTGCTGCCCTTTGCAGCACCTGGTCCCAGTGGTGCAAACTCCCACAGAGAAGCTGCAGCCCTGTGAGCGACTTTGTGATCCTGGTGCACATCATGAGGACTTTGATACTGAATTGTGGGCTAGCTCCAAGACTTTGACATCACAAGTCTTGTTTGTTGAAAAATATCAAACCACTGCTAAAATTTGAGTAGTCTGAGCATAGATGGAGTTCCAGCATTTTCAGAGCCGCCATATAAGGCTGCTGTAAACAGATTTAGACAGTACCAGGAAGAGCTGTGCAGCTCATCCAGCAGTGACTGACTTATTCAAGGCTTTGATAGCAGGAAATCATCCTCAAAAATGCAGGTGGGACTCATAGAGTTTCCACAAGAGCAGTACAGCATCTAGCTAAGTGCATTCTACTGCCACAGGCAGTTACAGACTAAGCAAATTAAAATGTTGATGGAATTAAAATACTGAATTTCTGCACAATTTACTGCAGTTTCTCTAGGGGTCAGTTTCACATGTTTAAAACTAGCTGAGTAGTTGATTATAAAAGGATTTAAAGCTAAATTTGTATCTTTACTTGTACTTTAAAGGCATCTTGAAAAGCTATATTCTTTGCAAACACAGCCCAGGCACTCTGTAAGTGAAAAGGTGAACATTTGAATTTAGCTAAATCTTGTGTGTGTAGTTTGCAGCTCTGCCAGTGGAACCCAGAGGCACACAGATAGATGCAAGGAGCTAAGAATGAGGTGGGCTTGGGGCGAATGGGATCTCTGATAAATTGTCACTGCTCCTCCATATTAGTGGTTTGACAATGCCTGAGGACAGTGGCCCCGGGCATGTGCCCAGTCCTGGCCAGGCTGAAAATGCCCAGAGCACTTCAGCTGCAAGTGACAAGCCATAGTTGTAGTCACGTGTTACTGCACCAGTGACCTGTACTGAGTTCTCACTTTTAACTGGCTGTTTTCCATTACTTAGAAGACCTCTGTTCCTTTCAGGGTCTGGGGTCCCACAGCTGGTGCAGCCAATGATCTGGGACTATGCAGCAGACATCTATGTAGAGGGCAAAGGTTTGTACTTCTTTGCTGAGCTGTGTAGAAGTAAAATAGCCAAAGCAAAATTCTATCATTAAAACATACCTTAGCTGGACACCAAAACATTCTGGTTTTGTTAAATTGGTTTTTATTGTTTTAATAGCATAAAGACAGCCCTTGTTTGATTTCACATCATAGTTGCTATCACTTATTTTCTATTTATGTTTCTCCTATGAGTGACTTGCATTGTATGCTGCTTAATTCTTTTCAGCAGAGCTATGGAATCACTGATAGGAGATTCAGAGGTTTTCCACAGGCATTATTACATTAACTCTCCTTCAATTAACATCAGCAGGAGCACGTAACTCTGTATTGAACAGCTCTGCAAAAGAAGCTTCAAGGCTTCACACATCATTAGAATTCAAAGGGAAGCTCCTAAAAGCTCCAGTCAGGCATCTGACATGCATGCAGATATTTCTTTGTTGCAAGAAGAATCAGTTGTCAGATGCTGTGCATGCTTATTACATGCTCACAGCTCTTAGCATGGCAGCAATACAAGGGAGTGGAATACAGTAACTGGCACGTGAAAATAGGACAGCCACTCAAAAGGCTGCGCAGAGAGGCTGTCAAATCCCTCATCCTTGCTGATGCTCAAAGCTTGACAGGAAAAGGCTCAGCAGCTTGTTGGATCTGGAGCTGTGATCCTCTTCACTGCAGCATTGCAGTCAGGGCAGAAACTGGAGAAGGCTCATCCTGTGCACGTCCCTTTGTGTCTCACTGCAGTGCAGCTCATAGAGAAGTACCACAGGTGTGGCTTCTCCAAGGTGTGGTTTGCAAGTGCCTTTAAGGGAGCCACGGGAGTGAATCAGTCTCTAACACTGATTGGGCACCACCTCAGGAACCAGCTGGAGTGGCTGCAGGTGGCGAGCAGGAGCCCTGCGGACGTGCTCGAAGGTATCGCGCTGACCGGCTGGCAGAGGTGAGGAACAGCCTTTTGCATGGTTCCAAGGGTCACAGATAAGCAAACTTCCACCCAAAAGCTCCCTAAGAGATGCAGGGAAGCCGGGGATTTAGAAGGGAACTTCGCAGCCCTGCAGTCCTTCCTGTGGGTCACTGCTGGTCCTCACCCCTGCACTAGGAAGGGTGGATTTCAGAGTTCCAGTCAGCTGTACAGCACTAACCAGCAGGAACAATGGGTTTGGGGACATCACCACCAGCAGACTGGGTTTGAAGGCTTGAATGGATTTTGTGCCACCTTGAACTGCTCATAGACACTCTAGTTCATATATGGTGTGTCTATCTGAATGTCTGATGGGAGCTCAAATACAGTGAAATTGCATAAGGGACAAGAACTTGTTAATGTAATGAAGGAGCAAAACATCTTTATGCAAGTCAGGAGGTCTAAGAGAATACCAGAGAATTGAATTCCACTTTCTGACCCTAATTTGCCTTGAGAAGAGAGTTTGGTTTGTATCTGTTCTTACTAGTAAAACAGGAACACTTCACATTTCAGAGATAAGTGATCCCTTCTCTGAAACAGAAACTGATGTTTCTAAGGCTCTTTGAATTTTAGTGATTGAAATATTAAAACTTCCTATTGTTTAATATGTTCTAACAGTAAAATGTGTAATTAATGGATGTTTTCTTACCTAGGTATGATCACTTCTCCGTTTTGTGTGAGCTTCTGCCTGTGGCAATTCCATCATTGGCCGTGTGTCTGCAGGCACTAAAGAATGGTACAATGACAACTTTCTTCTCTCTCAGCTAATGCCTAGCACAGGAGTGAAGTGACCTTGCCCTAATGTTGGCACAGGCTTGTTATATTTTGAGGTGGTTTGCTAAATTGATCGTGGCCTGAATGACGAACAATAAATTACAATTTGCAGTATGGGAGCAGAGAAGCCTCTTGGCCTAAGTATTTAAAAATAGCCATTGTACAATCATCAGTTATTGTGATCTAACACACAAATGGTCAAAAACTTCATGCTTATATTTAAAAATAAATTTAAGATGCAGAATTGCTTTTCAAACTGATTTCAAACAATAGTGATATATAAATGAGACCACTGCAGCTCCTCCTCCCACCCACAAATGTTTTTTCCTTCTTTTATTTCCATTTTACAATTTAAAAAATCCTTCACCAAAGGGGAACTACTAAGCCAATGCAGAATACTCCAGAAAACCCCTCTTGTATGAACATTTTGGTTCCTTAGGCTCTGTACTCATTTCCACTGTCTTCTGCCAGGTGGCTATTCTGAAAAGGTTAAAGAGAATGTGGAAAAGCTCCTGGGAATGTCTAACCTGGAAATTGATACTTTCATGAGGTAAAATTCCAGCTGCAGAATTCAGGTGCTTCTCCTTGTGTGGTAAGTTCAGAAATTAACAGATCCTCTTTGGACAGCACAAGTCTGGGGACCTTTCCTGGGAGCAATATCCTCACACTTGTGACACAAGTTAGTTTCTACCTCAAGTCATCAGTGGATGAACTTCTCGAAAGGAACAGGTAATGGGGTTTATGTTCATTCTCTGCCTGGCTGCAGGAGTGTTGGAGCTGTAGCATCTCAAAGTGGGGCACAACTTCAGAAAAGTGATTTAAATATCAAGCTCTGCATTTCAGGTGTCATTAACACCTCAGGAGAACATAATACTTAGATGAAAATTTAAAATGTTTTCGCAAAATTCCTAAATACTGTATGCTGCCTTATTTGAAGCATCTAGTTCTTTCCTTAATTACATTTTACTGCTGTTTAAAGTTAAAATGAAAATTTTGAATGGTGCACTTACAGAAACAAAAAGAGCATGAAATGAAACATATTGCAGCAGATGATCAGGTGATCATCTGCCAGGAACACTTTCACAAGCTAATTCCAAAGATACACAGCCTTAACTAAATGTACTCCTTAAGCATCATCTCTGTGCAGGAGTTCAGCTAAAGCCTTCCCCACCTCCCTGTCAGTGACAAACAGACATCGCTGCTGTCACATCTCTGCTCCCACTAACATCCATCTCCAGGTATGTCACGGGCTGGTTCAGCCCCTACCACAGGAAGAGGAAGATTATTCATCCTATCATAATGCACCACTTCCAGCCAGATGCAGTCAGGTAACGCCGCTTGTTTTGCATTACAAGGGAAATAAGGTCTGACATATTTTGGGCACTCAGGTACAGAGAGCTGCAAGTCCTTACCTCTTTCTATAATTATCTCAGAAACATCAGTGGGAATCAAAGTATCCATAATATGTTATTATACGACATGTTTGGGTTGGAACTAGATGATCTTCAAAGTTCCCTTCCAACCGAAACCATTCTATGATTCTAATTTTATCTTTGCCTGTGTTGAAAACAAGTATGAAATTGGTCTCCAAAAGCCTCTCCCTTGTTACTCCTGTACAGTCCTGCTGCACCTTAAGCAGAGGTTGGCCTTGGTGTAGGAGCTCGCCCTGGGCCAGATTCCAGGCAGGGCTTGGAATAAAGCCAGGCCCTTCCCCCTGCTCCTATGGGCTTTTCAGAACTTGTCCTAGACATTACGCCAATTTATGCTAAAAGTTTAATTTTTTTTTTTTTTTTNTTTTCCTGTGATCAGTTAAATATCCAACTGCATCTACTCTTTCTGATAAAACCCGGAATTAAATTCCCAGCAAGTCTCACCATGGGTTTCAATGACACTTAAAATGTGTATAGTGTTTTTTGAGCTCACATTTTGGTACTTTAGAAGTCTTTGCATGAGGAAAGTGCCAAGATTAATGGAACTTAAACAGCATCAACCTTTTGCCACCTGAACAAAATCAAGTCCTTTGGGCTCTTGTAACAGATGCTTCCTTTCCTGTAAAGTCGTTTTAAGGACAGTGCTCCCTTCCAAAGGCCAGTCAGCCAACCTTACCTTGAGGGAGAGCTCACCTGCAAATGTCATTGTTTCTTCTTATTTCTCCTCAGTCTTCTCTCCAAGTGGAATGCTGTGGTGCAAGACCTCCAAGCAGCCATGGAGCAAGTTTTCCACAAGTGTACTATAGAGGAATGGATGGAGGAGAATGTCCACCCCAGCCTACAGAAGCTGCAGCAAGTGGTGGATGATTTAGATGAAGCAATAAAAGCACAAAATTAGGGGCATTTCAATTAGTCTGACTCATTCCCTGGGAAAACATGGCTAGGGAAAATCAGCAACTAGTCCTTGAGCTGGAGTTTGTCATCTTGAAGTATAAAGTGTGGTTAAACAAAAGTGACCTGAAGGCATGAAGGAATTTATTAGCATAATATACTTCAACTCAATTTTCGTGTCTTAACACATGCTGAGCCTTAATTCACCTGCCCGTAAGTCAGGTTTGCTCCCCTTGCGTAACAGAATGCAGGAGTGAGTCACAGCTCTTACAAGGCAGGAGAAAAACCCAGTTTTTTCCAAATTCAGGATTTGTAGCAAGAGACTCTTACATAACAATGACCTGGGAAAGTTCTACCCTAATATTTAGGATACTTTAAAAATGTTTGGGTCATTAGGTTCTGTACCATAACTCCATCTGTCAGCTGTGTTCTGAGTTGTGTCCTACCATTCCATCCCGGGCCAGAGGGAGCTCCTGAGGCAGTGACACCTGGGCTTGGAAGGAAAACTGCCTGAACACATTGACTGCTTCACTTTCTGCCAAAGCATCACCTAAGCTCAGCGCAGTCTCATCCCCACAGAAAAGCACCATCCCACTCACTGAGGCATCTGTTCAGCTGTGTAAAACCTGCAACTGCAACCTGCACTTTGCAGGTTTGTCCCAATTTGAGACATGATTAAAGTTACTAAATATGAGGAAGAAGTGCTGGTTTATTCTGCTTTAATGTCACACTGTTCATAATGTACAGCAATATATTTTAGGAACTTTACTGGAGAATTGAGATAATCAGCAAAATGGAAATAATTCAGTTAAAATAGTTAAGTATGTTACTTCACCATGAATACTCCAAAGACTTATTTTTGTGCTTCATTTATTCCTTTCTTTAAATTTTTTTTGGAAGCACCAGTATTGAAATTTTCTTGGAACAAATCTTGATATACAGAAAGTAAAACTACAGCACAAGACAAGCTTCAGCTTACTCAATGAGAACCTCAGTAACTAGGTCCACATGCAGATTTTTATCTAAAAATGATCAATTGCTATGTATCCCTGTCACAAAGCTTGAACTAAACAAAATCTTAATTTATTTTACTTGAATAAAACCTTTGATACTTAAAATGTTTGTGGAAATGTGCTGCTTTTTTGTGTGTGTGGCATGTGATTTGGTTTAAAGGAGGGAAGATGGAAATATTCAGCAGTGGAGAGTTGGATCTATCAGCTTATATGGAATTAAAAGCTGTACTGCTGCAAGAGTGTCAGTGGGGTCACTTCTAAGCACGTATTTGGGCTTTCCCTATTCGGTCGTCCCCCTCATTAACTCCTTCAGTAGATCTGTTCCAAGTAATAATTTAGACAGCCATTAATATTTTAATAATTTTAATTAAAAACAATACAAAATACTACAGTGACGCAAAACAAGTTATCAAAGTTGATTTTGTCAATGAATGTTTTTTTTAAAAAGACAGTACAGCAAGGCCTTGCTGAAATTCTACTTGCAATTTTAAAGTAAAAAAAGAAAAGCAATTTCTAAACATTTTCCAGAAGTATTTTTGCCTCCCAGCAATCTAGGACACTGTCAGAACTTAGCACTCTTTATTTGTTATGTAAGCCAGCTGAGGTTTTGGTATCTGTGTAACTTCATAAATACAGCCCAAGAGTCAGATCTCAGCTATAAATATTTTGATTTTCTTTGAGACTCGCACAATTGATGCTAGGCATGGAATATGTCATTGTGAAGCACCAGAACGGGAGGTTACACCTTACATAAAGCAGTGCTCTCCCTCTGTACAGATGCACCCTGGCTTTTGCTCACTGCAGCCG
>VYZQ01057015.1:24483-37362 GCA_013400655.1 Mystacornis crossleyi
TGCCTCCCAGCAATCTAGGACACTGTCAGAACTTAGCACTCTTATTTGTTATGTAAGCCAGCTGAGGTTTTGGTATCTGTGTAACTTCATAAATACAGCCCAAGAGTCAGATCTCAGCTATAAATATTTTGATTTTCTTTGAGACTCGCACAATTGATGCTAGGCATGGAATATGTCATTGTGAAGCACCAGAACGGGAGGTTACACCTTACATAAAGCAGTGCTCTCCCTCTGTACAGATGAACCCTGGCTTTTGCTCACTGCAGCCGCCAAGGCCACAATCCCGTCCCACCACAGCCATGTGAGGAGCTGCCACTGTGCTGCTCAAACATCAGCTGAACCATCTGCCAAGTGGCACTTAAACCATACAGTTACGGTAAAGGACATGACAGAAGGGGTTGGTTTTAGGGGTCAGGGTGCTTGATCTAACCTAAGGTCTGCTATCCAGGTTTTTAAATCATTTATAAATCGTGCAAACCACAGCTGTCCAGGTACAACTCTCTAGATGGCCTGAGATGCAAAAGTTAATGATTACATCTGCTGTAATAGTCTTCTAGGAGTACCTGATTTCCTAACTAAAACTAATCTTTCACATCATTCCTTTGAGCACAAGTCACTTTGTACTCCAGGCACATGTAAGGCTCTGTTTACTGGGCCTTTGACTTTGCTGGGCCTAAGAGAAGTGAGGAAAACCATCCAGAAAAGTCTTCACAAAATGGCAAGAAGTGGCAGAAGAGAAGGATGAGAGAGGACTCATCCAAAGAGGGAAGAGTGGAATCTGTCCTGAGTTAGCACCTGCTTTCCACAGTTCTTCAAGCTGGTAACATTGCTGAGGAGTACACAGACATTGCCATAACCAAATCCATGTGAACAGCAATTGCAAGTTAATTGTACATGCACACAGTTACTGCATAACATTTGGCCATGTCTTCCAAGTACAAACGATAAAAGTTTTTGAGGGCAAGAAGCCCCCTGTGGATCAAGAGAACTACAAGAGAAAACCCCATCAGCCTGTGGTAACATTGGTGCAGTGTCCCATTTCCAAGCTCAGAGAGGCTCAGATAGATCGGTGCCACAGGAAGCTCCTGGGTGCCTCAGCCAGCAGTGCCTGACACAGCCCCACAGGCAGCACTCACAGCCCGGCAGAACGTCCTCAGGGCCCCGTCCCGTTAGCTCAGACTACGGAACTCAGGCTCCCACTGAAACTGTACTTGGTGCTGTGACAGCTGCCAAATGCAAAATGGAAATGGCACGAGAGAAGATGGCACCAGCTGCTCCAAGTGAAATGCTGAGGAGTCAAAATATTCCTCCCAGACACACAGTGCATGGCAGCCGCCATCCCCCTCCTGCCTACCACAGCAGGACACTGAGGTGTTGAGTGGGATACTAGAAAAGACCTCTGAAGAGGTGATCACTGTGATGCCTTAGGTTTTAACTTCTGTACTTTTCAAATCCTGTATTGCCTAGTGTGTAACTCTGAAGTTTCTTACAGCTTGTTTGCTGCTCTCTTAGGCCAGATAGACACAACAAAGCTTCTCTGAGCTTGCTGTTCAAGGACACTCGGGATGTCCGAGGCCTAAAGGTGGAAACTAGGACCAGGAGAGAGGTGGAGAAATTGAAGAGAGCTAAAGTTTTAATTGGTGAATTTATGCTGACATGCAAATGGACCAAACCTATAACAGTGTAAAGAACTCGTGACCTGTCGTCCATCTTGGGGTCCATTTTATGGAAGCAGCCTCTGGCTCCCCAGGGTGTACCTTGAAGGCCCTTCAAATAAATACCTACCTTTATTCCCTTACTCTTGTCTAGTCTCTGTTTCTAGGTGGCTGGAGAAGGCAACAACTGGACATCAACCCAACATGCAACTTACTCTTCGGGATGTATTTCAAGTTACATTGTACCTTATTATAGGTCATTCCCCTTTCTATAGATTCTGAGTTTTCCTTACATTTAGTCTTTGCATAAGATACTGCATAGTCCGTAAGTATACGCATGACTAACACCATGAATGCACAGCAAGCTCAGCAGAAGCAGGACACATGATGCAGTGCAGGGTTAGACCAACAGATGCACCTTTCAAAAGCTGATTTTTAACTGGAAAACACAGCATGGTTTATATCTTCCATGGAATGTCAGTTCTCATGGGAATACAAATGAAAGCCAGTATAGCTAACACTAAAGGCAGGTAGTTTTGTCTGCTTTATCCATGGTCCGCTCCATGGGCTCAGAGTAAGTGCAACGCACACCACAAATGCCCTCTGAGTATCCTTGGTACAAAGCAGCAGTTACCACAGGCTGAGCCCTTGTGCTTCCATTATACCATTGCATACTCTAGGACAGCACTTCTTACTGGAAGTGCTTGGAACACTCACTGTTCTCATTCTGCACTGTGCGGGAAAAAAAGAGTCCTCCTAATCCCCAGTCTCATTCTCTCTAAAATGAGCATCACCTGGGGTACAGATTATAGTGGCTTTAAATGAGGAACTCTACAAGTGTAACACCCTGCAATATTTTTAAACAGGTTTGATGATTATGCTTAGCTTACAGCTGTGCTTCAGAAGACAAAGTTAGCTAATTGCCTGCAACCGAATTTTCCCACGTTCATACACAGCAGAGGTCTGTATTGATACCTGATGTGATGACAAGTTTTTTATCTTACTTAAAGGGAACAGACCCACTTCTGTGCTGCAGACAAGCTACATCAACAGCCATCTCCCTGCTGCAGTGTGAGTACCTTCCCACTGACAGCATCAGCCTTTGCCTCTCAGCTCACATCCTGGGTCTGAATGGCTGGAAGGGAAATCTTGCCACAACCTGTTCTTTGATGAGCAAGCGCTCAGCTTCAGACCAAGCTGCAACACACAACAGGATGTGGCTTCTACCAAAAACTTTTCAGAGCCTTCTCTCTATAGAGGTAGAGTGATTGGAAACAAGAACACAGACCCTTTTAAATCCTGAAGAAACTGCTGCCAGGAGACATTTGCTGCTGGCCAACTGTGAAAGCAGACAACACAGTTATCTCGTACCCTGTTCAGATCTCCTAGAAATAACTGTGTAAATATTTTCTAAATCAGGTCTAAAGACCATGAGATTGCTAAATTAAACCTACTGAACCTCAGTACAAGCAGCTGTAGCACGCTGAAGGAACTTTCAGGTTTTTACAATTTTTTTCTTGTACTGATGTTAATGTAAGAATGATGGAGTTCTAGTTCTAGACAGAATACGCTGACTAACAGAGGTAGCTTTTACTTCAGACATACCTTGAAAACACTTATATTTTAACTATTTGTGAAATCATCGGTCAGAACAGAGGACACCACACACCTGGAGTAAAACACAGGTACAAGTCAAACATTGAATCTATGACAGCTACCTTAAAAAAGTTGTTATTTAGCACTTCGGTATCATTTCAAGTGAGGAAATACTAAACAACTCTACGCTACCATCTTGTTTGACATCAGTCTTTTCCCTACCTAAAGTTACACACGTCCCTGCTTCCTTTCTAAATACACAGTTTAAATAGTAAACATTGAGGTCTAGAGAAAGATTATTCTGTCCTGCCCAGAAGTTAAGCAGAACAGGATTAAGGTAGAACATCCCAAAGATCATTTTTCTTTTACTATTTATGGCTCCTTGGTGAGTCCAAGATAAGTTAAGACAACATTATGGGTTCATCAGCCTGATGTTTAGAATTCCAAGAGAGGCACTCAGACTTTAATTTCCACAGCTATCCAATGGCAAGTCAGTAGTAGAGGACATAAAAGTGCCACTACTCTGCATCCCCTGATTGCATATATTGAAAGGAAAACCTCAAAGCATTGTGTAATGAGTTACAAATTCAACTCTTCCACATTTCATATACTGTACCTGCAGCAAATGTTTGCAGTAAGCAGAAGTTCACATCTGTATCGTCACTTCATTAATGGAAAAGCAATTATTTCAAGCCAATTCATTAATAAATAACTATTCCTAGACAAGTTTGATGAACTGACAAAGTTCAAAAGCCAGCAGTGTCCACATGCAGGGTCTTGAAGCAGTTTAGCACTAAACAATGTGCCCTAAGACAGATTACTCCCATTGTGAATGCACGTGTTGAGAAATGCCCAGGTCAAGGTTGAGAGGGATTTCTTTTTCTGAAGAACAATCAGAATATTTTCCAGATGTTTGAAAGCCTCTCCTTGCTTCAGTTCACAATGACTATCAATATTTAACCTGTGGTTCATCTGCGTCACTTGCCTCTGTTTCGCTGCTCTGGGAGAAATCTTGTGGGGTCTCTACTCTGTCCAGTCCCAGAAAACCAGTAATGAGTTTGGCAACTGCTTCCACGTCACTGTGGAAAAGAGGAAACAATGGAAGTTAGTAGAGCTGTGGTTCCAACAGGACAAGAACAGGCATGCTAACTCCTGAGAATAACTGCCTAGAGGGAAAGTCATATGAGCAAAGTATGGCTGACAGCACGCCACACCAAGCCATTCCTTCCACATCAAATCAGTCCTTTCCCCAGTCCCTGCTGCAAGGTTCCTTACTATCAATGCTTAAGATAAATTTTCGGTTAACTAATACAGCAAATGTTTGCTAAGTAGAATTAATCCCCTCTGCCACTGCAGAGCTGAAGAAGGCAACTCCAGCAGACATGCGGCACTAAAGGGATCTTAGGTATCTAAATATGGTCCTGATAGACGGTGTTACCCAAATGCCTGCAAATTAAAACATTATGGGGTTTAAAGGGTTAAACTGAGTAACACAAGGTCATACCAGAAAGTTTGGAAGCTGAACTTAGTTATAAGAATTCGCAATTACTGACCCACGTGATTGGCATTTTCCACCTTACACATTCTAATTTTAAAAAGTCCACACTGCACCTTCTGCAGCCCAACACTGCACTCTGAGTGAGCGGGTGTGAGAATCCAGTGACAAACCGCAGCACAACCAGGTAACCCTTCCCAAAATAGCGCACAGTCTCCTCTTCCACGTTCACATCGCGGATCTCGCTCAGCATAGCCACGACTGCAAACAGATGGGGAAAACAAGGCAGCTGTTAGCATGACTGCAAAACCTCAGCACTGCCACTGGTGCCTTGGGTGATGGGGACCCTGCTCCTGGGCACCACTGCTGTGATCCCACACAACCGGGGCGGTCCTGCAGCAGCAAACAGCTGCTGAGCTGCTCGGGCAAAAGAAACATCCACAGCTGTGACTGCAGCACACTCAAGCTGGTACAGGCCCTAAGGAACAAGATGTACAGCCTTGCCAGGCACTGAGGAGCAACTCTTTATTACTTATGTTTCCCACTTGCTTTAATGGCAATTTTAACTACTTTTCTGTACAGAGTAGGCAAACAGGCATTCAGTTTACAGAGACTGGACAAATACTGAAATATTTAACTGCTCAGAGCACCTGCTGATCTCTGCATCCTCACATGAATGGTACCTAAACCAGATATTCTCAAAGAGATGTCCTCAGCTCCCCAATGTAAACATGTATCCTAAAGGAAAGTTCAGAAACATTAAACATCCTTCTCTCTACATCTTTTATCTTCCATCTCCAAAATGAACTGTTTAAAAACCAATTCAGTTTAAGGTCATTCCAAATTTGGCCTCTCTTCTGAGCTTATTGAGAGCTGGTTCGATTTACAGCAGGAAGCAGAATAAAAACCCTGACATGGAAGAGGATCCTACTTTTGCAATAGATTAGAAGATCCTTATTTGCAATAGAACTCCCAACTCACTGTGACTCAACTAACTCACAGGCTCACTGCAACTTCTGTTAATCCAACAGGAAGCCCAAAGGACACCAAATTCTGCATTAAACGGAGCCTCCTGAACACGCTGCCGTAAATGCATGTTCTATACCTGCAGGATGTAACATGCCTGCTTGCATATGATATCCAAACATTTGCCTGCTCCCCAAAGCAGATGAGATTACAGGAATCTCAACTTCTGGATCCAAAATTTAAGTTTTTCCACCAGTCCCAGCTGCCGAGCAGGCTAGACAAGGGAAAGGTAAACCTGCACAATAACATCCCAGAGGAACGGCTACGATTATTATGGAAAGCAATGTGTAGGCCTATTTACTTTGGATTAAAATAATTAACAAGATGCATTCAGCACACTGAGAAAAAGCATTTGGGCCCTGAGAGCCAGGTTGTTACACCTGCTGCTTGGGAACAAGACAGATCTGGAAGCAGATGTGACTTGAATACAGAACTCCAGACAAGCTATTAAATGGGCACATATCCATCTCTTCCCTGCTCACCATATTTTCTACCACAGATGCTGCTTTCTCACCTTGTTCATTGCCTCCTTTTGACAAGGTCAGGATTTTTTTGTAGAGATTGAATGTTTTTAGGCAGAGTGTTCCCTTGTTCTTATCAAATACAGCTTCCTGTAAAATTGAAAAATAAAAATTAAGATTTTCTTGAAATCACCATCAGTAGCTATGCTTCAAAGTAAAATAAAAATAGTTCTGTGGGAAAAAAATCTTGGTAACAGAAAAATACACAGTTAGTTTAGAGACATTCCTTTATTATTAGACTCTGAAAATCACAATCTTGCTCGTGGTTTTAACAGAGACTTTACCATATCTCCTGTGTGACTTCTACAAGGGAGTTAAAAGTGGGTTCATTGTCCCTCTTGTCCCATTCCTCACGTAATAAAAACTTTGCCTGGAATCAAATTTGAACACTAACTTGTAACTCCCATAATTTTCACTTCTGGTGAATTTGACATTCCACAGCTGTGCTCTGTGGGCCAGGCTTACACAGATCTAAAATATCCCTGACGTTCAATGAAAAGAGGATCTCGTTCTCTTCAGGTGAGCTGCTCATTCTAACACAACTCAGGTCAGCAAGGTGACAAGGTAGCTTACTGCTCTCAGTCCTGCTCCCAACAAATCAACATCCACAAGATTCTAAACCAGCTTACACCATGCTTGTCCCAGAGGAAAACAGCTGAGCAGCCTGCAAGGTTAGAGCTCGTTTATTTAACGGTTGCTCTGTCATTAGCTTGAAGGGTAAGTTCAAAATCATGCTGTGCAGCTGAATGTGCTGGTCATCCTCCCTCTTTTATATAGGACAGAACATTTTGGGGCAAGTCTCCCCTTAAAAATACCCGTATGTTTAACTTCACATTTTCATGCTTGTGTAGTGAAAGAATTATTGCCCTAATTCTAGTCCCAGTACAGCAACCCCAGAGGGTTTCCTCAAAACCAAAAGCATAACTTGTCTGTTTGGACTAAGCAAGTGCGTGGGGGCAGCTGGAATCAGCATCTGCCAACTGCTTCCTACTCACAGACCCTCATTTCCTGAGTTCAGCATCTTACCTCCCACTGCTCCAGATTCTGTGCTGCCACAAAGAAACACCCAGCCATGTAGAAGAGCTTCCATGCCAAGCTGTCTGAACAATGCAAAAAATGCACAAATTTAGCTTTTTTTCCCCCCTTCTCTGGTAGTCAAACAATCCCAAAAGCAACATGCTCTGTTTAAAAGCAACAAAAGGAGAAAAGATTTCTCTGATGGAACATTTTTGCCTATAGTTGTACTATAAGCTATTTTACAGCTCTTTCCCAGGATGAAAATACAGGAAGTCTTCATATTTTTTAGAGACTTCATTCACACTGGGTTTCAAACCACGCAGAATCATAAGCATATGTATTATTGGCAAGGTTGTAACATCACATCTTTCTCTTCTCTACAAGCAAAGGCATCTTAAAAGGCATCCACAAAACTGCCAACCTGCTGTCAAACACCAAACATTTGTGCTGCAGAGGACAAGGATAAGGACAACGAAAATTCAATGAAGCAAACATGTTTCTGCATAAAGGAAGCAGTTGGTCCTCTTGACAATCAAACATTGGCATTTCATGTCCTGGAAATGTCTATATGTCACAGCCTGAACAATTTGCTCACTCAGGCTTTTATCTGAAGGTACAGTAGAACTGTGCTCAGGATTGTTTCAGAAAACTTTGTTGCAATGCCTTAAGAAAAACAAGGCTGATTTAGCTGGTGGCTCAAGCAGCTTTCACTGCATTTTGCTCCTTAAAAAAAAATATGTGGGTTACACTGGTAGCACATTCCTACACACTATTAAGTTTTAAAATTTGATATTAACAGGGTGCAGCCCGAGAATCACAGGGCAGCTTCCAGGATAAATCCCATCGATGGAAAGACAGCTGGCATTTGGTGCAGTCTGCTGTACTGCAGTGGGAGGAAGCAGCAGTAGCTGTCTGATCTCTAAAGGTGCTTGGATGAGTAATCTCTGCTAGTGATGATTTGACAGTTTCCAGAGAAACAGAGAACTTCCGTCAAAGGCAAAGTAATCATTTCATTATGGTGTCAAATAATCATTACGTGTCTTCCCAGGAGAGCTGTGAGGACCAGCTAATCACATTTATAAAACACTGAAAGTACAAAATGCCACAGAGTACTAAATATCATTATTAAAAATACTTGCAGATGGAAAAGGAGGCTGAGTAAGAAATAGAGCATTAACGCACAGCAAGTCACAGAGGCAACAGTTATTACCCGTTTTATTAGTCACACCACAAAGTGGGAGAAGTACCTCCACTACCCTTGTAAGGCCAGACAGAAGCTGCAGAGGAGTCATCAGCATGAAAAACAGATCAACGGGAAAGAAACAATTCTTCCCAAAAAGTGATAGGGCATTACCTGCACTATAATAAGCAGCAGCCAAACCTATGGAGGCTATTCCTAGGAGGAAAGAGGAGAGAATTAGGACAAATAAGCAGCTCAAAAAGCATCTAAAATTCCCTGATGAAAAACATCACTTTTCAAAAAAAGGACAAACGCGATTGCAACATAGATCACGACACAAACGTCAAGTTATTTTTTTCACTGAACTCAGTATGAAAAAACTTCCATTCTGCAAAGACTTTAGAAGCACAGGGGCTGGGGCCAGAAATAAAAATTTTGTGACACAACTGGGAACCTCAGAAGGACTAGATCTAACCATTACACTATACTTCCCCTCAGCACAGTACAACTTGGAATGTGCTGACACAAATCTTGCAACAATTACTTTCCCCTTTAAGTGCTCCATGGAGCCAAAAGAAAACTTTTGCAGTAAAGTTGTGTCAGAAACTGCCAGCTCCTTTCTCTTAGAGAGGAGGAAGCATCAGAATTCCATGCCTCAGAGGCTGCTGCAACTGCAAAGATCTTTTCAACATCCCTGAAAGCAATGACAGTGTTGTGGTGTTACTGCAGTGAGATCTACTCAGCTGGAAAGGAGGATATGCCAGGTTTTCCCCACCAGCTGTCTCAGTACAATCCTAACAAGTTTATTTTTCCTGCCCATTCAGTAGTGTTTCTAAAGATGCCTTTCAGAACATCCTGTATGACTGCCCATGCCATACACAGCGTCGTTAGGAGCTCGCGACCAACCACACACACAATCCAAACCTAGCATGGCCACACTGCAGTTTTCCATTCCTGAAAATCTAGATGTTTTCAACCTAACTAAACAGCCCCTTCAGAAGCTTCATATTTATGTTGCTGCATGGCACATAATAAACTTTCTGATCTTGATCTTTCAGGACTCCCTTAAAATTCTATCCATGAGCCTCTGAGGTTCTCCAGATGAAAAATGAAAAAACTGACCAGTCTCACAGTGAAACTGCCACGCTGAGGCTTCAGCCTCATTTAGTGGCTATGATAAAGGAAGAGCTCAAAGCAAAACCATTCCTCTTCTGGAAAGGAAAATGCCTGGAAGGCGGGCATTTCACTTGGGGCTCTTCCAGGAATTTATTCAGTGATCCTCTTCCCTTAAAACAAGCTTTGAAATAAGCTGGGGAATGCTATGGTCTTACCAACACAGAGAGACCAGGATCGGATGCCAGGCGACCTCCTTAGGTGAAGATGGGAACTCGTGCGTTTTTCAACCAACATGTACATCTTCAAAAGAAACTCCCAACAGCCCAGTCTGACTCATGAAACCTCACTGGACCCAAAAAAACAAAAACAAACAAAAAAAAAGAGCAAAAACAAACAAAAAATCAACCAACTAAACAACAACAACAACAACAAAAAAAAAAAGCCAGTAAGAATTTTAAATCATTGATGATTCCACCAGTTCCCCTTCCTAACATTTTTCAGGACTTACCAAGTCTTAATCTAGACTGTAAAAGATATCCAGGGTAAGAACACAGTCTTTTTGCACAGGAAGAGCAATATGTACACTGAAAACAACCACAAAGTAAAACGGTCATATGGAGACTTGCATAACAACAACAGGAATCTGAACTCTCGGAAGAAAGTTCTCATTTTGGGGGTAAAAGTCTCTTTTCTGTTATAATCAGATTCCAGAAGAAAAATGTGAAAAACAAGAACCCAGAACAATGTTGTTGCTAATTCATGCAGCCCTTCAAACAAATAAAACAGCAAAAGGAATGGAAAGCTCTGACAGCATTTTTCCTGCGAGCTCAAAGGGTGAAGGGCTGGTCTGGGAGCTGGGGCAGGACAGTGCAGCCTCTGCCCCTCTGACGTGGGGTCTCTCAGCCCTGATGACACATCAGCTACAGCCAAACACTGCCAGCATCCCAGAACGCCTCAGACGGCATTCCCATTTTCCAAGCCACCTCAAGAATACAACGATGAGCTTCCAACAATTTTTTGTTGTTGTCTGTCTGTCCTCAAAAAGACCATACCTTCAGCCTAGGCAGAAACGAACAGTAGAGACTATAAAGAAAGGTACTGATTAAAACCAGTAAGAGCTGGGTAATCCCATGCAGCATTTTCAGTATGTTTTTACTCTTTTACAACATAGAATCAGAGTTGTTTAGGGTGAGAAAGACCTTTAAAATCATGAAGGCCAACCGCTAACCCAGCACCGCCCAGTCCACCACTAAACCATGTCCTTAAGCACCACACCTACATGTTTTCTGAACACTTCCAGGGATGGTGACTCCACCACTTCCCTGGGGTTCTGGTCCCACAGAACACGTTCCAGGAGGCTGGCATTAAGCTGCTGTTAGCTGCCCATGATAACAGGTTTCCAGAAAATGCCAACATTCATTAGGTTTTGAATAACCATGAAAAACACAGAGAGAACAGGTCTGAGCACATCCAAGTTCTTACAAATGGCAAGTATGTGATTTTCAGTCCTTTAGTTATCCTGCTGTTCTTGGATGCAAGAAGACACTCCTGCAATTCTGAAGGTTTGGATACAAAGCTCCAGGGGAGCAGATTTAGCCAGGTCTTTTCAGTTAAACAAAAAGCACCCACGACGTGGATTTTAATCTCTTAGCAACACATCTGAGAGCAGCTGAAACCGAAAGAGCCAAAAGCACTTATGCATAAGTCACACTCCATCTCCTCCGGATGTCAAGCATCAAATTTTAATTTTCAAATGACTCCTGTGAGTTGCTCTCAATACACTGAAAAATATTTCTGCATGTACAACGCCTTCTCCTGCCTGATATCAAATACCAGTTATCAAATACATCGAGATCACTGCAGAAATCTAGCTGTATTTCACAAATATTACACCCTACTTAAAACATAATTCTCACACATATCATTTAAGTACATTAATGCAAACTTCGATACCTCCCCCTATATTAATTTAGTGTGGTTCAACCAGGCAAATACCAATGTTGGTTTAATGCTGGACATTCAACATCAATGGCATTGTCTCTCACAGGCTGCTGCTTCTAAGAGACGAACTTTGGAATAAAAAGCACCAAAGCAGCTGCTAAAGTAACATTTAATAAATAAATCATAAACGTGCCTTTAAGCGAATGCAGAAGTTTTACTACAACAATGTTATGATTACAGAGAAAGGGGTATTTCTGGGCTGCTATTAACTCAATTTTGCTTGAATTTGTCTGGTTTGACACTGAACTGATCTCCAGCATCAAAATAACATTTTCATGCTTCCTCCAAGCTCTCGGTTGAGGGCGAGCCAGCAAAAGCCACTGGAAGGAACATCTTGAAATCTTCAACAGCCATCAAGTCAGGACCACACATCAGGTGAATTTTCTTTACAGAACTCATTTTTCTTTACCTCCCAATCCTGCACCTACTCCCACCTCCCCACAGGCTGGTGTCCCCCTCAGGGAGGGGAGGGGAGGACACTCCCCAGCCAGGGATGGGCCCGGCCAAAACCCATCCAAGCCGAGTTTTGTTCCCCCACGCGTGGGGAACCCCAGGCCCCCCTTCGCCCTCCCCCAGCCCCGTCCCCGCGGTACCTGCCCGGGCTCCAGCCGCGTTCGAAAGGGAGCCGCGGCCGCCTCCGCGTCCCGCGCCCTCAGCACTGGTCCCGCCTCAGGGATGGACGGACGCGCCCGCGGCCATTTTGGGTGAGGGCAGAGGATGGGACATGAACCTCCCCGCCCGTGAGGGCGGCGCCGCGCCAAGATGGCGGCGCGCCGCCGGCACTCAGCATGGCGCCTGAGCCCGCGGATGCTGCCGAAGTAAGAGTGTCGATGTTTCCTCGGTTATTTCACTTCAGCGGTGCTTTGAAAGAGGAGCGTGATGAGAGGAGTGAACTGCTGTAGGGTGAGGCTGGGTGTGTGGGAGAGCCTTACTGGACCCAGTTGGACCGACCCGCGCTGGGTGAGGTGGACAGGGCCCCTTGCATTGAGGGGGTTGGGGAGGGCAGGGGAGCCCCTCGCTGTAACAGGGCTCCCCTGGGGGCTGTCGCCAGGCTCGGGCAGCCCCTGTGGAGGCTAGGAAACCTCTGGGTTCTCGATGGCAGCACTTGAGGCACCACTGTCACAAAAGCGCTGGTGCTGTGCCTCGGCTATGACAGAATCACAGAGTGGTTGAGGTTGGAAGGGCCCTCTGGAGATCACCCAGTCCAACGCCGTGCCAAGGCAGGGTTACCTGAGCAGGTGACACAGGAGTCCAGGTGGGTTTGGAATTTCT
>VYZQ01057016.1:998-17098 GCA_013400655.1 Mystacornis crossleyi
TTCTCTCATAAACTGCATCTTTTGTGCTGTCCAAGGTGATGAACTGTCACTGAAATGAGAGTTCAGAAAACTGCTTCTGAAGTTTTGCAGCTAGGGACAATTTTTCTTGTCAATATCATTATTAGAAACCTATGGAGCCAAGCTTGCACAAAGCATTACCTTCAAACTTGAAATAGATAATTGTCAAAGTCTGAGAATAAACCTCATCTTCTCTGCAGTTCAACTGACTTGCAAATAAAGATTTTTCTGGAGCAAATACTGNTGCATATTAAACTTTTGAACAGTCTTTTGCAGAGTTTGTATCTTAATGTGAAAATCTAAATCACATAGCAGACTTTTGTAGACTGCGCAGGTGTCAGAACACAGCTATTAAACTATTGCTTGAAATGAAACATAAACTTCTCAGCTATAGTGATGTAGGCTTTAATCCTCCATAGGTACTACGTGCATGCTTTGTTTTATTAAAATCTACCAATAAGGATTTCTGTTGCAATAATTGTTGAGATAGCTGCAAGTAGATGACTTGCACAATTTTTTTGTGAATATACTCTTAGTAAAATTTTATCCAAAAATAAAGTCCATTAATTTTAAACAGGAGCTTTATTTGTGGCTTTGGTTTGGAATTAATGGGTTGTTCTAGATAGATACTTTTCTGAATTAATGCCCCTCTAAAAATCAGTAATATTTACTTCAGTTGAATCAACAAGACACTTCTAGACAACCTTCTAGTAAGTCGAGCTTCTTTATAATAACTTTCCCGTGTTAATCTCAGCAGTTCCATGTTGATTTTCCTGTTATAAAATAGCAAGGAAACACGTAATACCCGTAGCAAGTGACTGTCCTCTGCAGCACTGAAGGAGAAATATGTCTTGATATATCCAAGGCAATCCCCATGGAAATTTGAGATTGTAATAGAACAGAACAACAAAAAATGGAATATATTAAATGAAATGATTTAGAATACCCTTAAGGCCCTTAACAGCATTTGAGAAAGATAGATCTCAAAGGTGTTTTGAAGGGTAGCAGTCAGACTAATGTTTTTCTGTGTTGAAATTTCGTATAAATATCTCATTATTCATATGTAATGCAAGTTTGTAGAGAAAAGCCATGGTCTTCTGACAAATCTTCAAGAATGTAGAAAATGTTAAATGAAACCTTGTTTTTTTCTTGTGTTGATATTATCCAATGACAGCTGCATATTGATGGCAATGCAGGAGTTGAAGTCATATTTTTAGATAATAATATAATCTCTTCTGAAATCAAAAAACTCTTTCAAGTAAAGCCATGAGAAAAGAACTGTGAAACTTGAAGGTTGCTTTTTTCCCCTCTGATTTTATGAACTTTATTTTAAAGATGAAGGGTGAGCTTAGTACACTCTGAAGTGAGAGGAAGCCAAGTTTGATAACTTATTATAAAGGGACACCATCCCTCCTGCTCCATGACCCTTTAAACTGGGTTTTTACTTCAGTGACAGTTGCNATCCCCTTAGTCCTTGCAATTTCTGACATATTTTCAATGGTAGTTTTTCAGCTGGATGTGTTTGCATGGGAATTTTACTAGAACTAAGTCTGAATGGTATAAATATTCTGTCTGGAATCTAGTTTCAAGTAGATCTGAACCAATAGCAGAGATGTGGCCATTATTGACGTCAGAATTTTGGCTGAGATGTTTAAGCATACACAGAAGCGCATAGTTCTCTCTGAGATTTAGATTTTTTTTTCCTTTTTTAGACAACAGCAAAACTCTTCGTGTTTAAGTTGCATGTGTGATTTTGTTTTTGTAGTGGTATCTCCAAAGAATCCAGAATCAACTGTGTGATACCAAAAGTAGTAAACCAGAGACTGATTATGTGACTGTAGCCAGTTTTGATCTCCACTTTGAGAAAAGCCAATCTCTACTGTTCTTTGTAGATAGATCTTGGAATAAAAGTTCTTACAGTACCTTCTTGATAAAATTCTCGTTGGTGTATGCATTATTCTCTGATTTTTTTTTTCCAGAAGGAGCAAATGCGTCAAACTGAGTTTTGCATATTAAACTTTTGAACAGTCTTTTGCAGAGTTTGTATCTTAATGTGAAAATCTAAATCACATAGCAGACTTTTGTAGACTGCGCAGGTGTCAGAACACAGCTATTAAACTATTGCTTGAAATGAAACATAAACTTCTCAGCTATAGTGATGTAGGCTTTAATCCTCCATAGGTACTACGTGCATGCTTTGTTTTATTAAAATCTACCAATAAGGATTTCTGTTGCAATAATTGTTGAGATAGCTGCAAGTAGATGACTTGCACAATTTTTTTGTGAATATACTCTTAGTAAAATTTTATCCAAAAATAAAGTCCATTAATTTTAAACAGGAGCTTTATTTGTGACTTTGGTTTGGAATTAATGGGTTGTTCTAGATAGATACTTTTCTGAATTAATGCCCCTCTAAAAATCAGTAATATTTACTTCAGTTGAATCAACAAGACACTTCTAGACAACCTTCTAGTAAGTCGAGCTTCTTTATAATAACTTTCCCGTGTTAATCTCAGCAGTTCCATGTTGATNTAGACGATGCTCAGTGACAGTTGCATAGTTTTAATAATTCTGAGAACCATATCATAACATTTTGAGTTCTAAATGGAAAGATGCTTTTGTCCCAATTGCCAGACTACTAGATAAAAACCCAAGCAAGCCATTTTCCATAGCATTTAGACCATTTGATCTTCACAGTTACCTAAATATAGACACAGGCGATCTTTCAGCAATCACATCTAAGACACCCAGTAGTGATGAGAGAGTAAGGGATGAGAAAGTAAGAAGTTCAGGCTTCCTTTTCAGTTGAGAAAAACATATCTGTAATACTTCAAAACATTTCAGAGTCTATTGAAAAGCTGGTGAAAATTAGGTGCCAGTCCTTGCATCTCACTTAATTTCCTGTGTGAGAACTTATGTTGCTGTTTTGCAAGGTTATTCTTTGGACTGTACTTTGTGTAAAGCATCGAAAGAAAGTTTACATGTCTTTTTAAATACTTGATCATCTTTCTTTCCACAGAGCATCGTCTAACAGTGGTTAGTATTAGAGTCTTGGCATTATATTTTAATTTCTGTTGATGGTACTAAAGAGATTGCATTTCTCAGGATGAAAAGTGACAAGTAGGTGGTATTTTTTTAACCATTGTCCCAGCAGGGTGTTTTCAGTTTATCTTAATTCTAATTATATTCAAATAGCTAAAATTCTATTGACTTAAGGAGTGTCTACATTTCTTTTTTTAATTGCAGTGATGTTGATTTATGTTGGTCTGTGTATATATCAACCATTTTTGTAGGTGGAGTCAGTAGATGCATTCTCCCATCACCCACAATTTCAAAAACTCCTATTTCAGTCTGTGAAAGAAGGCAACAGTGTGTGTATACACGGAGGGAAAGAATCTTGCTTCAAAACCAGGAGGCGTTTGTCACTCCTTGAATTCTGGGCTTTGACATTGGCAATGTCACTAAAACTAGGAGAAATGTTGTTATTAAATACTGACCTCACTCATAGTGAAGCCTATACTCAAACTCATTTTTTCACTACCAGCAGTTGAGGTGCAAGTGCAAGAGAACCTGCAGAGAAATGTTCCCATCAGCCAGGCACAAGATAAAGGAGGAAGTGCGATAGAGAGAATGTAGATAAGGATATTCCACTGATACCTCCTCACATCCTCAGAAATCACCTCTAAAATTGGGGTCTCACAGTCTGGGAATTGTGATGACAAAGAAGGGGAAAGGAGGCAGTGACACACTGGAAGCAGTAGGAACAAGTAAGAACTGGGACAGCACGTGAGGACATGAGTGGGCTGGGGTCTCTAGGAGAGCAGATGTTGCTGGGAGCAGGAGAGCTTCCGAAGGTGGCTGGGATCCCTGAACCCAGCCTCACTGGTCAGCTGCTGGTGCAGTCGTTGGCCATAAACACCACTTCATTTCAGGCATAGGAAAGAGTGGGGGAGAAATTGGGTACCTGGGAAAAGTAGTAAACATCTTCCTAGCTCTGAGATCAAAGGATTTTAAACTTCTGGATGAGAGGACGAAGGGAAAACTTGACTTTGATGCCAGGAGGTTTCATAGATCAGGCTACCTCTTATCAGCAACAGCAGCTTCGTGACTTGCTTAGTGAGAAAAGAGACTTTCCAAAGAAACTGGCCACCACTTGAGCATTTCTCCGCAGATCCCTAGCAGTTCTGAAAATTCATAGATTATGAAAACTGTTAAGGTTTGAACACACAATACAAAACATAAATTTAACATATTTTAAAAGGCTGTCATGATTTATTTTCTTTGGCATTTTCTTACACTGGAGTGACACTGCATTAAATCTTATTTGAATGTTCTGGAATGCAAAAAGTACTTGTCAGCATTATTTGTTTCCTTTTTACTCTGTGCACCATATGTTTTAGAAACACATTGTTTGGGAATATGGGGGATTTTCAAGTATTAAGAGCTTATGCTTTGATTTATTTATTTAATTTATTTGAAGAAAAGCGTTGTTAGCACCTGATAGCAACGTCTGAGCATAAGTGTAGCAGGGCAGGAAAGGGAAAGTACTTGCTACAGTAAATTAGTAGAAGATGAAAGTCTCTGCTTATCTGTTTGCCAGTTCAAAGGTTGCAAAGAGAAAGTAGATCACTGTGGCTGGGTCAAGTTCATGCAGTGTGACCTCTAACTATGCAAATGAGTCTGAATATAAAATTCAGATGTTTTAATAAACAGTTCCATTAACATATACATATTAATTTGTGTGCAAAGAGACAAAAAATTTGTAAAAATTTGTCTGTGCATTTGGCAAAAACCAGATGATTATATATCTCTATTTTCATGTCTTATGACCGACTGATATTTTTCTTCTACCAAATGCTTTTCTTCTACTGTTTTTATAAAGTTTTGTTTATTCAACTTATTTGCATAAAAATGTATTTTTGTAGGATTCCTGCTCTGGTGAAACTAATATCTAAAACTTTAGACATTTTTGTTCTACTTTTATGGAAAAGTAAAATCCATTAAAAAAAAAATAGGTATTAATTATGTGGGTGAAACTGTGTGTAAGAGTTAACTCTGACTGTGCAATGTATTCGGTCCTTTTTATAATCCCCAAAAGGCAGTTTCACGCAATTTCTGTGGCAAGAGCACTTTGAAAACTGGCTATGCTCTCCCAGCATGGAGCAGGGGTTCCTGCTAAGGCTATGAAGGGTCTAACATACACAGGATTTTTTTTCCTGTGAAACTAAAAACAGAACCAAAATGCATTTCTTTGTCTTTAGAGCAGATTAAGTATGAGAATAATTGACAGGTAAACTAATGAAAATATTTAAGACGACATGCAGTCAGTCACAAGGATTCAGTTCTTGATATTGGCAAAAGTGTGAGGCATTTGGTACAAATATTAACTTACGTATACTTGCTCCCTTGCATGTGTGTCTTATGTAAACATGGTATTTGGTTTGTTTTTTTTTTTTTTTTGTTTGTTTGTTTGTTTGTTTGTTATTGGAATACTAAAGAACAGCAGGAGTGAGAAATAACTGGGACAATGTATGGGGCCGTGACCAGTACAGCCTATCCAGTAGAGCAGATGCAGTTGGAAGCAAGAGAGATTCAGTTTCTATCGTGGAGTAATTTAAGGAATTCTACAAGCAAGTAAGAGTTGCAAGATGGGGTCCATATCTTAGTTCTGTTTGCGCAGTGTAATGTGGTAGAGCTGTTTGAAAGATGGCCAAACAGATTCACAAGAAGCATTAAGAAAAAAATATTTTGACATGTTTTTGAAAAATTTCTACCACTCCAATTTGGGACCTGTGGAAATACGACCATTGTAGTGCAGAATCTAATGATTTACAACTGCAAGAATGCAAGAGCAGACTTTTCATCTTTGGAACTGTTCTGCAAAAATAGATTGTCTTATTCTGTTGTGTGCTTGGTAATGACAAGAACAGTTCCTTGTTAGTAAGTCAGATTTTTGTCAGAACAACTTTTTACAGAAGTGATTCCTCTGCAATGTAGAAATTCAAGCCCTACATATATAGTCAAGGATTTGCTGATGATTCTGGTGAATCGTGGTTTCCTGCAGCCTGCATGCCCTTATCCATCTTCTGAAGTGGGAAACCTGGAGTGCCACTAGTTCTTGTGGGTACATTCGGAAAGTCTTACTTTTATATATTGCAACTTGTCCAAACGATCTGTGCTGCTTGACTTAATAAGAGGAGAGTAACAGATTTGAAAATGGCACTGTGCTTAGTTGCAGAGTAAGTGATAAAAATAGTTCAGATTTTTTAGCTGTTTGGTTATAGATGACAGTGTGCATTTTCCTGAGGAAAAGGTTAGTGAGATAAAGATACAACTTACATGCTTGATTTTGAAGGAGTGTTTTGTATCAGAGGAACAATTCAATACCATATAAAACTTGCTCCCTTACTGCTGCTGAGGCCAACATTAGCACCTGGAAAACCTTCACAGAATTGCAACGTTTCAAAGTTTTGATTGTTTGTTCTTATCTACATTATACAATTGAATTCTGACATGCAGGCATGGTGCATCTGTAGAAAGCTTCACAATACCTAGTAGGGAGAGAACAAGATCTCTTTGTATGTGTTGGCTCCAAGTGGCCATGATAAGGATGCCTCTGAAGATTTGCATAATTGTGCTCCTGCTTCTTCTTGGCAGAAGAAATGCAGAAGAGTGAGTGTAACAGATCCTTGACTGATTGCCGTGGTGTTGCTGTGTTGGAGCCCTTCAGCTTCTCACAGATGTTCTCTTGCATTTGCTGCACTGAGGCTGTTTCTTCAGCTGTCATGCTTGTCAATAATAACATAGGGCAAAGATATATGTGAGGAAAACATGGGCGAGTGACACTGCTGTAGAGCTGCTGAACAAATTGTCTTGTCATTCACTTGGATGTGTATGAACATATACATGCACTGCCTTCCCATATGCTTTAAGTTATGACACCCTTACTGCAGAGCTTAAGTCATTCTGCATGCATCAGACCATTATGCCTGCACACTACTACCATTCTGACTTTGCAGATGGATGTAATATGAATTTCCAGAATGTCTGTGTTGTCCTAGGGTACGTATGAGGTCAGTCTGCAGCTGAAAGGGGGGATGAAAACATAGCTGCCTGTATCCTACCTTTGTACCTCAGCCATTTAGTATGAATAGCTGGATTTTTCCCAATAATTGTAGTGTATGCATGGTGCTACTGTTTGCCTTCTAAGAATTTTGCAGACAGGAAAGAATAAGTCAATGAAAAAAAATAGTAACAAAAAATAATAATGTATGGATAACTCTCTCTGCCCACTGTCTTGCATGTGGTCAGATGCAACACCCATGCTGGAGCAGCGGAAGGACTCCTCCTTCCGAGGAGGAAGCAGTGGCAGAAACAAAATGTGATAAACTGACTGTAACCCCCATTCCCTGTCTCCCTGAGCTGCTGANGAGAAACCCCGTGCCCCACACATCCACTCATGCCCATCCCCCCCACGGGGGTCACCTCTTCACTGGGCAGCCCTTTTTCCTAGCTCCTTGGTTCAGGTGAAAGCTTTCACAGAGCAGGATGCCCCCTTCCCAACACCTAGGGCTAAGGCATAATATTCTCTCTGCGTGTTTATCCCTGTCCCAGAACTTCTTTATGCTGACAGTCTGCATTCCTGCTTTCTAAAGAGAGCTTCAAGACTTCCTGGAAAAGATCACTTATTTCTAGTTACATGACACGAAGTGCCTAGAAGAGAGTATGGATCCATCCTGAAGCTGGTGGCTATATCTGAAAGTGTGTGGGGATAGGCGGCTTCTCAGGGCACACTGAGGCACAGAGAGTACAGTCAGTGGTGCTTACTTGTCCCTTCAACGGGTTACCTCTGTCTGAAGGGAGAGATTTAGGCAGGAAGATGAGGTCAACTTGGTTCAGAGCCTGGAGAAAGAAGATAGGCAGATCTCTCCATCTAGAGAGGCTGTCAGGGGAGAAATCTAACAGCTGTCTTGGAGGAAAAATTATGTGGAGAACCAGAAGGGAAGCCTCAAAGAAACAGAACTGTATGCAGACTCTCCTTGTGGATCCACGATCCTGGTAATTGTTTTCAGGTCTGGAGCTCTTAGATCCTCTNATTATGCCTGCACACTACTACCATTCTGACTTTGCAGATGGATGTAATATGAATTTCCAGAATGTCTGTGTTGTCCTAGGGTACGTATGAGGTCAGTCTGCAGCTGAAAGGGGGGATGAAAACATAGCTGCCTGTATCCTACCTTTGTACCTCAGCCATTTAGTATGAATAGCTGGATTTTTCCCAATAATTGTAGTGTATGCATGGTGCTACTGTTTGCCTTCTAAGAATTTTGCAGACAGGAAAGAATAAGTCAATGAAAAAAAATAGTAACAAAAAATAATAATGTATGGATAACTCTCTCTGCCCACTGTCTTGCATGTGGTCAGATGCAACACCCATGCTGGAGCAGCGGAAGGACTCCTCCTTCCGAGGAGGAAGCAGTGGCAGAAACAAAATGTGATAAACTGACTGTAACCCCCATTCCCTGTCTCCCTGAGCTGCTGAGGGGAAGAAGGTAGACAATCAGGAATACAGGTAAGCCTAGGAAGCGGGAAGGGTTTTTTTTAAAGATTTGTTTTACTTCTCACTATCCTACTCTGAGCTTGGTTGGTAATAAATTCAGTTAATTTCCCCAAGCTGAGTCTGTTTTGCCCATGGTGGTACCTGGTGAATGATCTGTGCCTGCCCTTATCTCAACATGTGACCTTCCATTATATTCTCTCTCTCCTGCCCAGTAATAGGGAGGGGAGTGATAGAGTGACTTTACTGGGCACCTCACAACCAGACAGGGCCAAAGCACCATGCAAGTCCTTTCAACACTAGTCCTACTTCTGACATTTGTACCATGGACGTGTTGTGACCCATCTTCCACTGCTTTCTGTGATGCAGGATTTCTGTTATTTTATACCAGCACAGTCTTAGCAGAAAACTGTCCTTGAGACAGCCCAAAGATGTCAGCTGGCAACCTTCTGCATGCTTCCCAAGAGCATATATTTGCTGTCAAACCTGACAACTCAAAGAGACCATGCTGGGCTGTTGCAGTGGGGTGGCAACCAGAAGGGAAGCCTCAAAGAAACAGAACTGTATGCAGACTCTCCTTGTGGATCCACGATCCTGGTAATTGTTTTCAGGTCTGGAGCTCTTAGATCCTCTCTGTGGAAGGAATTGTCTTGGAAGGTGGTCCCAGGCAGGTGTGTCCGTGCATTGGCTCTGATGTATGTCTGTGCTCAGTACAACAGTCACTTCGGTCATCTCCAAACCTGCTGGACTTCACTGTCTTCCAGCAAACTTTTTCAGGTATCAAATTCAGCTGCTGAGTGACACATAGGTGACATGCTGGTGGAGTAGCAGCTGTTTATATGCAGGGTGGTAGTTGATGCTGTCTTTGGATGGAGTCACTTATAAAACAGATTTGGATCCACTGTTGATATTATTCTCTGTCACTTACAATGTCAGATGAGAGTTGAAAAGAAATATTTTTATATGAAAACCAGAGGAAATGGTGGTGCAGGAATGGACTGCATCTGTCCTTTCCAAATTCTGTTTTCTTTTTTAGTGTGGGGTGATGTTTTTTTAAAGTTTTACAGGCAGGACTTTGTGAGGGTAATTCAGAGAGCTTCTAAAGATTAGACACTGGATGGATGGACAGAGACCTTAGCTTGAAAAAAGCTGGTGGGAGCACTGCATCAAGGTATGACAGTTAGAATTAAGACATGTTTTAGAAATTTCTCACTTCTGCTATAGTGGTATACATACATCCATGTTTTGTCCCTATCTTCTTCTCTCAAATCCTGCAAATCTGGTCACTTTCTTTGTGCCTTGAAGCTGTTATGAATCTTTCGCTAAAACTTCTCCATCATAAGAATGCTATACTGAAGTGTCTGAAGAGAAGCCTGATTGTAAGAGTCATTTGTTACTCTGTATGGTTCATTCTGACTGTTGTTATTCTGACCTTGTAGTAAATTTTTCCCCTCCCAAATTAAGAATATGCAATATTAAATGGAAAAAAGTTAAATTAATTTACTTACTTGTTAGCTGCACCNTGATGTTCTCCATTGGTATTTTTTTCAGAAGCTGGAATAGCATGAAAAGTATACTGCAAAGAAAATATGCTTGGAGGCGTGTGCCTTTTCGGGACAAAATGAGAGAAACTGCCATGGGTCAATATAACTCTTGATTACACTCTGACAGTGGATTTTGTTCATTTGGCTGGTTGAACACCCCAGGATAGGGTTCTACCTGCAAGCAGTGCACGATTTTTACCAGTATCTATAGCTGTAGTTTGGTAACTGTAGCCTGAATAAATATAACGAATAATTATGTGCATACATTGCATAGGAGGAATAGAAATGATGTAATCTTAATGCAACCAGAATGTGGGTAGCTTCATCAGGTTTTGGGGAAAAAAAAGTAGAAGATGTAGAAATTTGATGATAAATTGAAAATTGAGAGCTATAATAGCATGCATCTATGAACAACAGTTTGGTCAAAGAGGTAAGTATGTTGTATTGGAATAATTCAGATAGCTCAGTGCCACATGATTTTGAAAGAGGAGGAGAAGACAAGCTCATGTCTGGAAGCTGTACATAAGGGATTTTTGAAAAAAATCAGTCATGGCACAGCTGTGGAAAGAAAAAGCGAGATGTCTAGTAGAAGGAGGTAGATGTGCAAAAATGCATTGAAGTGATACAGGCTAAGATAGCTGATCGTTTGTAATGAAAAGTCAGAGAAGTATAAAGTATCACCTCCCAGACATTATATGACAAATGTATTTTCTGACTAGGGCAGTTACCTGATAATCTTAACCTGGAACAGCTGAGCCCAAAGTTGAGAAATCCTTCTTATGTGGCCATACAGACAGGTTTAGGTGACTTGTTCTGACTATTTTCTGTCATTACTTCTCCTATCTGGATTCCTGCTATGCTTATAAGCATGCAAAATAAGTATTGAACAATTGTTTCAGATTTTCCCACTGCCCTGTTCCTGAGTGTACTAAGAAGTGACTGCATTAAAATCTACCTGTTTCATTCCTAAACTTCCTCAGAAACAAGAAATGAGGCTCCAATATTTATCTGTCTAATCTAATAAAAATTTACAGAGATGTGTCTGGACTCCAAGCTGCCTCATCTCTTTGATTTTAATGTAACTATAAGAATAAAGCAGTTGGAGTTTGGCCTTGTATTAATTTTGAGATAATGAGAACTTTTAGCAGTATGAAGGTGACTGATGCAGGTAGTAACACTGGAAGTCACTCATATCCCACAGTTTGGATATGCATTTGCACTTGTGATCCGCGTACTTGTGGACCTTCCTTCTGAGCATTGTGAAAATGACAACATACATATGGAGCATTCCTTGATCTGTTTTCCATCTTATATTCCATATTGCTGTGTACTCAAAACCTGGAATTTAAAACTGAGAACTGCTTGCATGCACTTACATTAATTAACCATGGCTTTGGCAGAAATTCACACAGCATAGATACTGAGGAACCATAGTAATAGATGGTGATGGAAGGCAGTAACATAATATGTTTAATACTTCAGCACAGAGTATTTTGATTGTTAGCTTCTTGGGAGATTGGTTAATTGCATGTTTATCTTCTGTGTAATTTGTTACTAAATAAGCTTTTAAAAGCATAATTCTGGGAAGGAGCCAGTCTGAATCCAATCCATGTTGACAGCATAAAGCCTACTTCAGTTATGCATTAATGCCTAGCCTTGTTTGCTGTGCTTTAATGGAATTGTGTAAAATGGCTTGGATGGTATCCAAACAGGAACAAATTTTACCAAGAGTTGTTAAGTCTTTTTCTGGAGTTCCAAACAGCTTATAATGGGGAAAGGGATGGGAAGCAGTTTTACCCATACTGACTTATTAGTAAAATTAATATGATTTTGCGTGTAACGATACTAAAAGGAGCTTTGTGGATCTGCTGGGAGAGCAGGTTTTTGAAGTTAGGCATAGCAAACAATTATACTCCTTCCAGTTTCAGGACTTTTGATTAATGCTTCTTCCAGTCAAGCAGTCTGTCCTGGACTGGAGGAGTTAAATGGTGATGGTGAGACTGTGGCTTGACCATAAAGTGACTTAATTGGGCTTTAAGGCTTCTCCAATCTGGTCAAAAGCCCCCATGACTATACGACATCAAGTGTCGAAATAACTGATAAGCTTGCTGTGATAGCTCATATTTATTGCAAACACTTAGATAAGCTAATTATGCACTGAAGGCATTACAATGGATCTGCTATCATTTTTTGATGTGTCTGTCTTTATGACACATCAAATATCATAATATTTTCTGTAGATGACACAAGAAAGCATGAAAATTCCATGAACCATAGCGTGAGATATAGGAGCCTTATCAGATGGGATGTAGGAACACAGTATTTAATTTTTCAGTGTTGTCTGAAGTCTTGTTTTCCAGTATATTCCTACTTGAGTACATGGAGTAGAGGTTGCTATGTAATCAAAGTAGTGTACATGTTTCCTTAACTAGGTCTCAATCATTTCAAACACCAAAAGCTCAATAATTCTTGCAACTTTTTGTTTTATTTTGTTGCTGATAGCCCAGTAAGAGTGTTTTTTCCAGCTAGCACTTGCACAGTTTCAAAAACCAGATAATTAGAATGATGTTTTTAAAGTACAATGTATAAAAGTATACAGCAGAGTGTTTTCCATTATGTCAAAGTATATAGCTTTCTGCATTTTGTTCCATAGATTTTTCTCTGTCTTTGGAATCACTTTTAAAACTGTGTCTTAGAGAGAAAAAGTGAAAATATATTTTTTTATCGGGGATTTATATACTTTAGATGGAAAAACCAAGAGCAAATATAACAGATTTCTTGCAATGTCTCTGAATGCATACCATCTCCCAAGCGGTAAAGTTTGGCAGGCAGGGGAATTGAGAAAACAGCAATAACAATCTTGAAGCATTCTGAGTAACTTTTTTTATATATTGTTTAAAAAAAAAGAAATCCCAGCCAGCTGACAACCTTCACAGTTTGGTGAATTTTCTAGAGTGTATAGTTTGGTGTAAGATGTTAAATTATGTATATTTTATTTCTGTGAAATCTTTGCTGCTGCTCTTGGTCTCCTTCCTCCTCCCTCTGCCCTCACATTGTGGGTGGTGTGAGGGAAAGGGACACTTGCTGAGGCAGAGGCTGGTGTTGGCATGTTCTTCCCAGAGCCATTATTGGCTGGATGAAACTCTTGGAGCTCTGTATCTAACTGCTGCTCTGTTTTCTGCCTTCTTATGTTTTCTCTAAAGCTGGTGAGCATAAAGACATCTGCAAAAGTGTATAAGCAGCTTTACTTTTCAAACTATATTGATTTCCCCTAGCTTTATACCTTATCACGTTTCTCTCAATTTGAATCTATTTGTACAAGCTGAGAATGGAGACTGTTGTCAAATACCTCCCATGAAAGTATCCTGTTAGTGGGATAAGGAAGGAAATGTGATGAACAGAACATTCTTTAGTCAAAGTTTGCATTGGCCTGTGTGAAATCACACATTAGTCTCATTTGGTCTGTGTCTGGTTTTGTTACTGTGGTCTGTACAAGTGGCCACAGAAGGAACTGTGCAGAAAATTGAGGGATCTGTTCATTGCAGGAGGTGGATATTTACAGAACAGAGTTATGGGCTGTGACACACTGGTGCAGTCATCAGAATGCAGCTCACACTGCCACTTATTAATGCTATTTATTACTGTGTGGGGATACTGACATGGGATCTTAGTTGGCTGTTCCTAGAAAGGACACAAATGGTACAGATACTTTTAGACTTGTTGAGTTGACACTCTCCAATTTAGAACTGCAGTTTTTTCTCTGTAGTAAGATAATGAAAGTATTATTTCCTTTTTAAAGCCAGGATCTGTAATGGATCCTGGGATGAAGAAGCTGGGAGATAGGCAGAAACATTCCCAGATGTTTCAGGTTTCCAGATATTTCAAAATTATCTGTTTCAGTGGAGATTCAAGTTACAATTCTGGTTACTAGTGATCTGTGAAATGGAGTGGCATTTGGTACTTGTCAGAGTTGGACAGGCTGTCAAGCACCTCATCACAAAGTCATTATCACTTTTCTGTTCCTTTATGGCATTTTCCAATGTTCTGTTCTAGTTTCTAATATCAGTTCTGGTTGGTTTTCTTGTTTGTTTGTTTGAGAGTTTTTTTGAACTGCAGCATAGGGTATCTGTCCAATCTCTAGAATTTCATAAATAGGCCTTACAAGTCAATGCCAATCTTTACTGAAAAGAATTGGTTGGCTGTTTCAATAATATTCCTTACATAAGACTCCTCTAAGTAGCTTTTTTTCACAAGAACAGTTTGGGTTTAGTAATAAAACAAGCAGAGAAATATAGTTTAATGGGTATATGATTTTAAAAATACCTTTATTTTACTTCTGCTGCCAAACTCTAGTTTTCTTTCTAAATGTGGCTTTTGGTGATCCTCTGATGTGGTAGAGCAGCTTGATTTCAATGTCAATTTACTTGAGGCTGATGTGATTGATAAGCTTAAATTTTTCTATATTAAACAAGTTTTCCCTTTTATTAGCATAATGAGATGTGGAAAAAAATTGCTCCTGAAATTGAGAGCAAAAGAACGAGATTAGTGGATTTTAGGATAATAGAGAGGACATTTGATTTAAATGAATCTGCTGGGTTCTCTATACTTAAATATAAAGAAATTACTATGAAGAGCTGCCCGAAGAAACCTTTGACTTGATTCTCCCCAATGCAGTTGAGAATAAGACCTGTTCTTAAGAACATCTTCAGGGTAAATGTGAAAATTGGAAGTAAATTCAAGGATACGCCAAGGATTAAATCTGAGAACGTCTTTTTTTCTACACAAAGCAGGGATATCTTTTACTGGATTGTCTTTCTCCTTGCACGGTGGTAAACAATCTCGCTTCTAAATAGCAAAGTAGTGGACTGTGCCTATAATTACAAGCCAGTATGTGCTTTTGTTAGATTAAATGATCAGCTCAAGTGCTTTTCTGAATCAATGCTTGTATGATGTCTTGTTCATCACTGACAGTGTACAGAAAAAATACTAAAGGCGCTGCAAAACCCTCTATATGGCTAATCTGTCACCCTGAAAAGGTCACTCACTTTAAATTGCAACTCAGTTGCAATTGAACCAGGAGCAGAGACTCTGTGGTGGCTTGAAAAGGTCAGGAAAGGAAATGCCTATTGTCATTATTTTAAAGTTATGCTAATAATTCTAATGCAATTAAAGTGCGTTGAACTGTTTCAGTGATGTCCAGGCTAGAGTCCCTGGCCATGTTACACTTCCTGCTTCTGTGCCGTCCTCAGCTGCTTAACCCCTGTAGCAACTACAGCTGAGTTGAACAGTTCCAGGCTGAGTCAGTTCTGAGGAGATGTGATTCAAACTGTGTGTTGGGTGCTGGGGCATCTCACTCAACAGGAAACATATTGTGGAAAGGTAGCCAGGAACAGGCACCTTCAGCTGTGGCCAATTTATACTGAGAAACTTCCCAAAGTTGTTCTTGATTTTTCTTTGTACTGGGATCAGAAGAGTCATTGCTCCAATTCCTAAAATAAGGGCAAACATGGAGTCATTTACTAATCTTAAGTAACTCTGGACCAGAGTTACAGCTCTATGCTACTTCGGGCTTTAAATTTGATGTAAAAAACCCAGATTTCCTGCCCCAGTTTTGCTTAACATTATTTAGGTTTCCCATTAAAAAGGCAACACAGCACAGGGTGGAAGAGCTACTTGTGGAGAGAAGCTCAAGTTCTCAAATAGGCTTATTGCAAACAGTGGTTTTCAGAACTAAAGTTGTTTGGCATTGTTTGATAGGAGATCTGGATTACCTGGTTTGCTCAAAAGTGAAGGGGAAAAAAAAGTGGAATGTGAGAAAAATCTAACCCCTTAAACATCTCTGTTTTGGTGATCTTTATTAGATTATTTTAAAGTAAGGCCTCCTGCCACACAGACTTCACTATTTGCATTACAGGAAATGCTGCAATCCCAAGTTCTTTATGGAATTATTTTTATTCTAAGAAGAATAGGTACGTTCTGAG
>VYZQ01057020.1:0-14433 GCA_013400655.1 Mystacornis crossleyi
GCCTGGGGCTCTGCCGGGGCTCGGGGAAGGGGCAGGGGCAGCACACACCTGCCGGGAATTTGGTACGTGGGGATGACAGAACTGGCCTGGAAATTTTAATTCCAGCCACTGATCTCATCTGGAGGTGCCTGGCTGTGCCCCTGTCCCTCCCTTTGCACGGAGAGTACTTTGAACGGGACACTGTGAAAAGATAAAACAAACAAGTTGACAGAATGATTCCCAACTTTTAAGATCACCACAACCGGTCTCCAGGATAAAATCCAGACTCCTTAATGCTGATAATGAAGACTTCTCACTGTATTTCTCTTGCTTCTTGGGGCTTTTTTTTTCTTGTTTGAAAGATTTTCAAAGTTTCAAGTAGTTGAAAGACAGCTTTATTCTGAGACTGAAAATCTTAAAAGCACTGTTAGCTTTAAAAAATTGACAATTATCTGTTTTTTTCCTGAAGGCACTCCAATTCATCTGCATCAAATAAGCATCTGTAAAACTAACAATTCTGGCCTAAGATAAAAATCACATGTTTTTAAAACATAAAATTAAAATTGGCAATACAAGTAGCTTTTCAGACTTAGATCAAAAGAGGGCTTCTCTTAAGAAAGAATCAAACTGTCTTTTACCCTTTTATTGGTGTTTTTTCAGCCTTTCTCCCAGCTTTTACAATTAAAACAGATGACTCAATTTCACTGTCTACATTCAGTTCCCTTTTCATGTTCTTCTAGATTTCCATATTGCAAAATTTGGGCCACAAACGCTACAGACGGCTGTTGTTATGCAAGAACTATTCCTGCCATAAATATCCAAAACAATGATAAAATATTTCTGCTGTTATTAGGTCCTACAAGTTTGTTTTCACAGTACATCAGTCTGAGAGATAAAGTACAAGCTTAATGTCTGCTTCAGGATTCAGCTCCATGGCCACTGTATTTCAGACCCAGTCTCCATAATCATTCTGCTACAGAACACAATAAACTTCTTGTTACTGCAGATGCTACTAATTTTATGTAATTCTATATAAATTAGGCAAGAGTCATTCTCAAGATCATATAAAAAAGAAATATTTCTGTGTGAACCTCCCTGAAAGAACGGAATTAGAAATGCAAACAAATCTTTTAGAGAACAGATTTTGCTCAGTGTAAGATAAATTACAGCACTTAGGGAAACAGTATTAAAAAACAAAGCACTCTGCAAATAAACACATTAAAAAGGGTGAGGGGTTATTAGGTTCAGTGCCTACAACCACTGATCTCTGCCTGTTCCCCCAGAAACGCCCGCAAGATGAAATAACAGCAACAATATCAGTTATGTGCAGGAAAACACAAAGGCAATCTGCAGGAATTTAAAGCTCCATCTGAACCAGCAGTTGTTTACATCCCTTAGAGAGGGAGGAATCAGTGAGGGAACAAAAATACTTCTGATCCCCTTACAGGGAACTCATCCTACAAGCAGCTCAAAGGAAACTGGACTTCCAGAGCCAGACCAAAGTTCACCTGGAAGATGATCCTGAAGGACGTAAAAGGTGTTTAAACCCCAAGTGCTGATTGCTGTACCTGCCACAGGCTGGATTTTGTGAGCTCTGGGTTCCCCACATCCTCAGTGGGGAATCAGATGCTCAACAGGCACAGAACCACGGGCTAAGAAATTTAGAACTGGTGCCAGTTTGACTGGTTTTTAACCCTGGGCAGTGGGCACAGGGAGGCGACACTGAGTCCCAGCCCTTCCCTTGCAGGGTCCCAGCCACCCGAAACGGCTGCTTCGTTCCCATCCCATTTCCAGACACTGAAATGACTCTTTGTGCTTAATCCCGCTGATCATGAGAATTCCTTCTCATTATTAACTTTCCTTAAATATGAAGGGTTCAAAGGAAACCAGCAGCAGTCTGTCTCTTTTGTTGTTCCCTGCCCTGACTCTTAATAAAACCAGAGGATAATTGGAAACAGTAGCTATTAAGAAGACAAGAATATGTATTTTTAAGACTACCTTCATGTTCTACTTGAAAACAAGGAAAATCTGCCCAAAATGCTACTTTTGGTAATTAGGGGTGAACCTGGCAGAACAAGGATGACTACCCCAAAAGCAGAAAGAATCTGGGTGCCTAAGAGTCAGAAATCCTTTACTTCATGAAGTTTTGTTTTCACCAAGATTGGAAGATCACAGTAGAAATACCTTATTTCTGAAACTGCCCTACTTCTGAATAAAATACAAGAGATATACAGGATAAGGGATACGCAGATGAAGCACCTGAGAATGAAACCAGGAATGCAGCAGCGTGTGTGCCAGGAAAAGTGTCTTGTTGGGGGGAAGAAAATATGAAAACTAATAATCTCTCCATAGGAGGCCAAATTATGACCATGTTTTCCGAGAAACTTGGATGCCTGAGCCTCGCTCAGCTCATCTCTCTCCAACAGACAGATGCAAACCAAAAAAATTAGTGATACCCTGAAGGAAGACATAGAAAGAAAACAGGGAAATCTTACTTTGCAGTAGTTTCTTCATCGTATTTTGTTTTCAGATCAAATAGTTCTGTCCTGGTTTTTTCCAAGGCTAAAAGGTATAAACATGAAGCATTACAGTACTGAAACAGCAGTATTCAGTCATAAATAAGGCTGTACATCTCCTGATGAAAAAAAATAAAGCTGTATACCTCCTTAGCTTTATCTTTCTACCCAGGCAAACCATTACGGGTTGGAAAAAACCGTAGGGTTTTGACTTTTTTCACAATTTCTTACAGTTATTTATGTTACACTGCAAAAATTCCCAGTTTCTGCTTAACCAAGCTAGACATTATTAGTTTCTTATTAAGCTGGCTGAAGTGCTTATTCCTTTGAAATACTTATTGCAATAGTTCGGGGAATAAAATTTCTTCTGTTCTCATAGTAAACAAAGCCAAATGTGTCCAAACCTGGAATTTTGAAGTCCGCAAAGATGAAAATTAATGGCAAGTCATAGCAGCAGGCAAGGGGTTCACAGCGATCACCACAGGGATTTATCAGTTTGGAAATGTGTGGAAGCAGAACACACGTGGATGATGGTAAGCTCCATGTCCTGCTGTGACTGCAGGGATGCTCTGACTCTGTGTGTGCTCCACGGCCTTGTCCCTGGATTGGCCAGTGACCGGCTGCAACAGGCCTTTGCTCTGACTCACAAAGCACATTGCAGCTCTGCTGCACCCCCCTGCCCTCCAAGAGCTGCTTCACACCCAGTCCCGACACACTCAGCGATCCCTGACCTCTCACCTCCCACCCGATCCCCTGGAAAAGGTCACAAAAGCGATGCCAAACCTGTTTGCAAAGCCTGAACTTTGTGTTCAGCTTCCTCCAGCTTCGAGGCTGTCGACATCTGTGTCTCCTGCAATTTTCTGTGAAGGGGAGAGGAGAGGTGAGAGCAGAGCTCATGATCACGTCAAACAACTCATCTGCGCCTCGCAAATTTGGAGGATGGAGCGATTAAACGTCTCAAGTGGAATCAGACAACTGCCAACACCACACAGGCTACGAGGTGCTTCCGTGGGACCCATAAATCCTGTCACGTTGGGAGATGCTGTTCCTACTTTGTGGTCCCACTTATTAAAATTTTAACAGTGTAGCCACCTCATAACATAAGCTGTGAACATTATACAAGAGTTGACTGCTATATAAATGACAACTTCAGTGGAAGGTTTTCTTGAGCATAATTTGTTTTGGAAATGTCACACACATTGAGAAAATTGTCACCAAGCACCCTCTGTTGTACAAAGTTAGTACAAGAAGAATGATACATTTCCATTTTAGTGTCATAATGAAGGAATTTGTTGCCACAACTGATAGAGTGAATAGATGCAGCAGCTGTTTCATCAGAGCTGTAATGGGTGCCAAATGCAGCAATATTATTAGCTACTCTTTAAGAAAACACACATATTTCAAAACAAATCTCACAGCGATATTTTCTGCAGAACACGAGCAAAACTTTAATATGCTCACATTTCTTACGTCCACAGGCAACATTTTCTTGTTTGTGTCAGTTAAACTCATTTTTACATCATCTGGCCACGCAGCCACTGCACTCCTTGCTAAGGGCCAGGCTGCAGGAGTTATAAAACTCATCTCTGAAAGGAGCTGCTCCAACATCTCCCAGGAGCCGTGCTTTTTACAACACTGCTTTTAGGATATTCTGCAGATCTCAGAATTGTGAAATGGCTTATGAAACTACCAGCATCCTGCCTGCACTCCATAGGGTGCATAAATTTATTCTCCAACACTGCTGACCAGGTTAATAACTATTTATAGCGAGAATAGTGCGTCAGTTCCCTTCATACTGAACCATATACTTTGAGACCTCGAAACCTCTCTCTCACACACACTTTTATTTGCATTCCACGACTTGCCATTTTGTTTTATTTTTAAGTACATTGAAATTGCAGTTGTTAAAACCACTGCTTACAAGCTGCTTATCAGAAAAGCAACCACAGGTATTGAAGAATTAAAGAAAAAGCTTTGTGTTCACTGGTAGAGTCGCCCCACTCAGCCCTGAATTTAAACAACCAACCCTCCAACTAAAAAGCTCACGTGAACTGAAGGTTTTCCACGCTATGTTGAACATATTATAGCTTCAGTGTTATTGCTCCACGGGAGAAATAAATTCTCAAGGCAGGGAATGCAGCCTGAAAGAACTCCCTCTTTAGCCCTTTGGTTTTCTCCTGCCTGATTTATTTGCCCACCAACCTAAAGATTCAAATGCTCCCTGCTCATTTGCAAAAGATCAGAAATACATCCAGAAAGTTTTTTTTAAAAAATCAGTAATAAATAATGAAAACCCCTCTTAATTTTGGCGTGTAAGAAGACGCAAACCTTCCCAGGATAATTCAGGAAGACAACCCCTCTCTGAGCCATTCCCAGGGGAGCAGGGGTGGTGCCCCCCTGGCCCAGGCTGTGGGTGCAGTGGTTGATCTCCCCCAGCCCGGGGCTGCAGAGCCTGTGCCACCGTTCTGTGACACACAGGCAATTGCCCTGGCTAATGGAGACAGATTGGTGTCACAGAGGACAGCACAGCCAGGGAGGAGTAAAAGCAGGTTTGCACCCTCCTGAACATGACACCCCCCACCACAGCACGGAGAAGAGACAATCTGTCCTTGTTTCACTTCCACACTCTCCCGGTTGTTTTTCTGGGCAAAGTTGAGTATCAAATGATTCCGTGTCACAAGCATAAATCGCCGGAATCACTCAATAGATGAGCTGTCTCCAGCCACCAGTCCTGGCTGGGAAGATTAAACAGAAAAATACCTCTCTCCTCGTCCCCAGCACCCAGAGCCACACACACACACACACACACACTCACCTCTCCTTCTCCGCAAAATCATTTTGTAACTTTTGTTCCTTTTCAAGGGCTATGTTCTCCGCTTGGTTCTTCAGGGTCTGTTCATATTCTCGGATTTTCTCTTTAAGTGCTTTTATTGTAACCTCTGCAGAAAAACAATGGGAAGAATGAGTTTACACAGCTCCACGTGGTTCCACAACACAAGGGTTGCTTTGCCCTGTAGGCTCAGTGTGTTTTAAACTTTAGCTCTTCAACCCTGACACAAAATCAATGGATATGAGTCCCTTTGGAGACCTTTTACTCCCTAAATGTTAAATTGAACTTTAAGTGTTTAGGTTGAGAAGGATCAATGGAGTTTGCTGGAAAGCAGAGTGAAGAAGGTTCCTCTAACATGAGTTTTTTTCGAAAAAGAAGGAAAAAAAAAATCAATTGTAAAATATAGTATCACCTTAATTGACTAGTCTAAAATTAGCTCAGTGCTGAGTGAAGATTAATAAAGTCCCAGTGCAGGTTTAAGTATGCATTTACACACAGGACACTTAATTCACCTAACTGTGCTCATGCACTAAGAGGCAGCTCCACCATGGCTCACGCGCAGATGCAGTCTCACACTAATTGCACACATATCTGGGGTGCAGCCCTGCTCTGCTTCCCGGCTGCTGAGAAACCCGGCGGCTGGGATCCAACTGCCGCGCTAACAGCAGGCACCGGAGCTCTGCACTGTCGCTGCCTCGCCGTCCGCGCTGGGGTTTACACACAAACAACGACTGTTGTAACTTCCTGAGGCACGTGCAGCCTTACAGGGAAGTTGCAGAACCCTTGCCTTGGATAAAGGAGCTCTCCTGCATTTCCCCATGCCCAGCAGTGGATGAGAGCAGATGCAGAAACCTGCAGAGCTACAGCTCAACATCTCCTTACGTGCCCCGATCTGTTCCTACGTGAAAGCCCTGTGATCCCACCCCCAGGAAAGGACGGAATCCTTATAGGGCTCAGAAGAGGAAAAGCAGGACATCCACCAGAGTATAGTTGTAACAATAATGGAATTTGGAAAAAGCCTCGGACTGCCAGAAGACTCAAAGCAGCAACACCGTTCAGAGTACTCACACCGGGATGCAGGGCAGGGATAAAGACATCAGCTTATTAACAGATGCCATTAATAATGCTTGAGGGAAAAATAAAAACTTTTGGACATGAAAAGTTTCATATTCTGCAGAAACATCCTAGGAAGACAAACCCTAATATGAAAAATAAACCCTATGGGCTTGGGGGGGAAAACCCTCAACAATATCACACAAACCCACACGTAATCCTTTCAAAATCACGATGTGGAGAGTTGAGCAGGGAGCTGAGAAGCAGACAGGAGGTAGCTGCTGACATGATCTGCTGTCTGGGCACTACCAAAGGCAGCTTGGGCCACTGTGACCACAAAAAAGAGGTTGGGGGAAGAGTGGTAAAAATGCTTGCCAGCAAAGCAGCTGCCTCTGCCTGAAGGAGCAGGATTTTGCTGGCTGTGCAGAAATCAGCTGAGGCTCATTACTGAGTAACAGGCCGTGAAAAGGACACGTCACTTCTTTTTTTTTTTTTCTTAAGCAAAGGGAAATTCTTCCCTGAGATCCGGGAAGTCATACAAATCCTGATCTCTTCCTGGACAAGCAGAGGATGCTCCCTCGCACAGACAGTGGGATGCTGCTCCTATGGGCAAAGGGTGCTGCACTCTCTCCTGGGGACACCTCTGCTCCAGGTACTTTCAGATATTAATCTGCAAAAATATTCTGGTCTATGGAGAAGCAGAAAGCAAAATAATCTCATGGAAATGCACATAACTGCACCTTGACTACATGTCAATGTCTAATTTTAAAAGAAAACAAAACTACAAAAACGAATGCAAGAAGGGCACAAATATGGGGAAAAACGTAACTTTTGTAATAAAATCTGATTTTACCTTTAAGCACCTAACAATAGATGTGCTGGAGAGTACAACTGAATCCTCTACATTGCTTGGAGCACTAAGTGCCTTCTTCAGTGCTCAGGTCAGCTACAGCTTGTTAGCTTGCCATTTATACCAGTTTTGGAAGAAGTTCTTACAGGCACCGTAGAGCTCATACCAGCCCTCCAAACAAAGAGATTAACTGATCAAAGCACCCCTAGCTAACAACAGCCTTTTCCCTGGATAGCTTATTAATCCCTGTTTGAAACAGAGAGTAGAACTACTGCACTGGAGTGAAAAACAACACAAAGGCTACAGTGGGAAAATGGAAAGGAAGTTCCAGCACACCAGGGAGAATCAAAAATGTCAGTTTTTGAGTGGTTGTAGCAAAAAACTCTACAAGTCAAGAGCTTTTGCACTTTGTGAGATGAACCCCCATGTCATGCTTGGATGTACTGGATGCACAGCCTCAGGAAAACTCTGCACAGTGAACTGCAATGATTGTACATTTCCAGCAAAAAATACAGTCTTGCTTCGAGCGTTACAGTCCCAACATGACATCTCCTGCAGTCCAGCCCAAGCCCTGGCGTGCTGATACCTGTCCTCTCCAGGGGTCACACCCTCTACGTTCAAACAAAATAGATTTCAAAATACGTAACAGCATAGACATTCCCTCAGCAAAAAATGAGATGTGCCAAAATCAACTTAGGTGCTAGTGCAGCTTTCAAATGTTACTTTGGTGTAACAGTTCCATAAATAAAATCAAACAATAAAATCTCTGTTTTTCCAAATGCCAAGACAATTTACCTTTTCACCATCCAGAACTGGGTATTAAAGATGGAAATGAAAAGTCCCATGGATAGGTAACCAGGTGTACAGCTGAGAAAATGTTGTTTCCTGGTGCAGGAAACTATATTCTGAATCACAAGAAAACCTGAGCAGTCTTAAAGCCAACAGTTGTTAAATCTCATTGAGATTTTCATGTATTTTCATGTACTTTAGTCTCATTAAAACTTAAATAATTTAACAGTAATAGCTTGTATTTACATTGCTCTATGGATAGCCTCTAGAGTAAAAATAAAGTGCATATGCTGAATGTACTCCAGTAGTGCATTTAGATAAGGAAAAACAGTACAGAAAAAGTTCCATTTTGTACAGATTCATATGTGGGTATAAAATACTGAATTTTTGTGTTTGTCTGTGCAAGCTGCACATCCTGCAAGTACCAACACCCACGTTCAGCTTGATGTCAGTACCAGCACTGCCTCTCAGAAAATGTCACAAATAACGTCAGTCAGGTGTAATTTGCAGTGCTGAAGGCTACAACCAAACAGGCAAAATAACAGCTCCATCCTCTGACTTGGTGCTACAGTAAATGACACTTTTCAGAAACCCAAGGAGTCTGCCAAAAGCCGTATCTCCACACACAAATACAGAAGTGGCTCTCTAATAGACTACTGTATCTTCTATACTGAATTTCAATGTTACTGTCACCTCCACCTCTAAGAAATAAAACTGAATTCAATCCCTGCCTTCAAATTTCAGTGTGCATTAAAAGCTGGTAATATGATTGCAACCTACCCTGATTTTTCACCTCGGCGAATTCTTTATTGTATTCCTCCAGAGTTTCCCTAAGTTTCTGGTTTTCTGTTTCAATATCGTGCATACGTTGAACCTTCAGCTGGAGCTGCTGTCCTAAATCCAAGGCTGGAACTGGATCTGAAAAAGAAACAGTAAAATAAAATGTAACAGGAACACTTCTGCGACCCAAGCAGTTCAGAGCACAAGTGTCCTTTTTTTCTCCATTTTGGTGCCAGGAGGGCCCTACTTTGAGTTATTAGACCTGTACATTCATCACATCATATATCCTGCAAACTTCAAAAAACCAGAAATATTTCATTCTATCTGTGTTCTCTTTGAATACAGAGCCAGGCTGACAGGGCTGGGGGTGTTCACCTGGAGAAGAGAAGGCTCTGGGGAGACCTTAGAGCCCCTTCCAGCGCCTGAAGGGGCTCCATGAGAGCTGGAGAGGGACTTTGGACAAGGGATGGAGGGACAGGACACAGGGAATGGCTTCCCACTGCCAGAGGGCAGGGTTAGATGGGATATTGGGAAAAAACTCTTGGCTGTGAGGGTGGTGAGGTCGGCACAGGTTGCCTTGGTGGTGGCTGCCCCTGGACCCCTGGCAGTGTCCAAGGCCAGGCTGGATGGGGCTTGGAGCAGCCTGGGATAGGGGAAGGAGTCCTGCCCATGGCAGGGGGGTGGAACTGGATGAGCTTTAGGGTCCCTTCCAACCCAAACCATTCTGTGACTCCGTGAAACTGGGACATGCCTCCTTCATCCCGGCACTGATCCACAGGACAGTGTTTCTGGGTGCCGACAGCCATGATACAAAGAGACTTTTAAGCGTCACATTTTTATTGCAAAATGAGGATTTTTGGATGAAAAGCAATCTAACTGCACAGCTCACTGACAGCTACTGTCCCTCACAGGCCTCTGGTTGTGCAGGAGTGAATTTCTAAAGCAAACTGTGCCCTCCTGCACAGCGGAGCTCCAACAGGCTCTGCGACCACGGAGATCTGAGTGGTACTTTTCCTAACTGACAGATCAATAATAATCAGAAACTTACGGATGTAATCAACTCCACGAACCTTGGGTTTGGATCTCTCTTTTTTGTACACTAATAATCAAAAGCCCTCTCGTATTAATTCTCTGATGTTCATCCCCTCCTGGTAAAGAGGGTTCTCAGCACACACCTGACGTGTGCACGTGTGATTTATTCTGGGACTTCTTCCCAGTCAGGACAGGAAAACTCCGGAGTGTGATGGACTTATAGAAGATTATTGAATATATTTCTGCTATGGGCGCCAGCATCTCTTGTGAAATGGCTGCAAAGATTTAGTCTCCTGTTGAGGAATGCTAAACACCAAACTCAGTGGATCAACAACAGTATATATTAGGGAGTTCACTTAATTTTCAACCACCACAGTCATTAATTTTTCAGACCACCCTCAGTTTCAGTCTCTGGAAACACATAATAAGTCTATTGTACCTCTGTTAACACATTAAGCATGAGCCTGTGTGTTTTTTCAATATGCCAGCGTTGTTGCATAGTTTATAAAAGAATAGCACTGGGTTATGTTGAGCTCAGAGACATTCTAAGTAGCAGCCTGCTGCATTTTGTTACTCCGGTTCTTCAACAGCTTATGGCATTACCCTGTTCATAATACAAAATCTAGGTTGCTTGTCATCTGTTCTCTGTGCATACATAGTTTATGACTACATAGCTTTTTCATTTATGCTTTTTAGGCCAAATACTTTTCGTTATTATTATCTGTATTAAAATATTTATAATAAATCAAACTTAAAATGTTACTGTGGCAGAGACAGGGGGGTACAGGTACGGAATTAAGTAAGAGAGCCGAAGTGGCAGCAGTAGCACGAGCTGCAGGCTCTGCAGTATTTATGTATGGTCCAGTTACGGTGTGGGCTGTCACAACATCCCCCTGCTGCCACGGAGGTCCGTGACCTTCCCCCGCGAGGGGCGTTTTGTCACACTCCTGCAGCTCAGCACCCCCCGAAGAGCCAGCCCGGGACCTTCATCTGCCGAGCACAAAGAAAGGCGGGATTGTCTCGCTCGGGCCACGTCTTCAATTGTTACAGGAACCACCAATCCTGTCGGGCCCGGCATCTGAGGTTTCAGCTATGGCTATTTCTATGAAACAGTGGTAAAGTGCCACGATGAAAGAAACTCAACTTGACAAAATTGTGGGTGCACCTTTCTCCACCCTCATTTTAACATGCCCGTTGTAAAAAGCCAGGACACGCACAAGAGGTATTTTGCTCCTAATACGCAGGGCTTGTTATATTGAAATCAGTAAAGAATTAAAAGACAAAAATAACACGGGCATTATGAAGGGAATAATGACTAAACTTCTAGTCAAATTTGGAATCCCTGAGAAGCTTTATGTACAAAATGAAAATGCTTGCAATCTCATAATTATTCATCAGGACATGTATATTTAATTTAGCTCTATTAAAGGTTAATGTTCAAGTAACAAAACAGTAGCAGAACAAACAGAATGTAAAAAGAGTCTCGATGCATTAAACTTCCAACTTCACTAGAGCCTATGTGAAGGACTAATGGCCTGCAGCCACTAAATACTGCTGGAGGACATGTAAAAAAACCCATGGGTGAGGCACCTCTTGGACTTAATTTTTATAAACTGCATTAAAGAAAACTAATCACTGTATGACAATAAAATGACCAACAAAGACATTTCAGGAAGAGAGAAAAATAATTTCTCATGGCAAGCTGCAACATGATCTTTTAGCTTGAAAAACCTAAAAACCTGTTATTTCTGGAGTATTTATAAACAGCAATTAACCTGAAACAAGTATAAACCTTACAGTCACAATGGTTTTTTTCTTACCTGAGTGGAGTGGATTAAAAATAAATAAAATAACTCTCCTTTTCCCAACACACGCATGCATGGAAAAGCATACCTTTTTATATTAACCAGGTTTGCAAAGTATGTTTCATGTCATTTAACAGGAGGTCACTGAATTTTTAAACAAGCAATGGACCAAAACTTTCGATTCATTACACAAACAACAGGCATACACAGCTCAAAAAAAATCAACTGGCCCTGGCTTACGGACAGAGGCAGTGAAGGAAATGCCCTCTCTGTGGTCTGTAAGAGAGAAAAATCACCTCGCTGAACACTGAAATGTGGAAAACTCGTCACACATTATTTTCTTGCTTTGAGTTTTCTCTTGTGAAATTCCAGAATCCCTGCTAGGCACAGGGTAAATAAAAAAATGAGAAAATTAGTAAAAGGGATCTGATCATCCAGAACTTGAAGAAGCATTTTTCAAGATCACTGCTGCCCAGGAGTAGATTGAGATGTCTATTTTTACACTAAATTTATTGCATTTTCCTCTCTCGCTTCCTATTCTGCTCATTTTTCCTAATCCACTTGTTGCACGCCGTACCCACAGAGAAGCCCCCTGCATCCTGTGTTTGCAGGCAGCCCAGCACATCTGGATCCGATCCTTGGCGAGGTTTCCTCCACACGACCACAGCAGGAACAGAACCCACCGTATTCCCAGCTCGGGACCTGCAGAGCCCGTTCCTGCCTCTCCCTCCCCAGGGACTGCAGAGCTCGGGGCACATCCCTGCTCACTGCCGGGACACACCGCAGCGAGCTTCTGTCCCCGCAAAGGAGGAGCACGGACGCGTCTCAGTGGACACAGACTTGAGAACAATTAATGCTACAAATGCGAAATTATTTTATAGCAGTTAATACTTCACATCAAACGAGCTGGTGCAACGCAGCCACAGCAACACTTCTCAGGCTGTTCTCACACCACACACATGGCCTGATGATGAATCTTTTTCGAACAGCAGGGCGAGAGAACCTTTTTTGCTCCTGTTTATGCATGTAAACTACTGACTTCACAAACAATTTTACAAGAAACAGTAAGATTGATTTTGCCTGAACTACACATTACATGAGGCAGCCCCTCACCATCCTGGGTGCAGTTTTGAGTGCCACAATGTAAGAAAGATATAAAGCTGTTAGAGAGTGTCCAAAGGAGGGACAGGCAGATGGTGAAGGGTCAGGAGGGGCCGTACAAGGAGCGGCTGAAGGCGCTTGGCTTGTTCAGCTGGAGAAGAGGAGACCGAGGGGAGACTCATCAGGGTCTGCAGCTCTGATCTCTGCTCTCTGTGACCGGGGACAGGACCTGAGGGAACGGCTGGAGCTGTGTCGGGGTAGGTCTTGGTTTTTTACCAGGAAAAGGTTCTTCCCCCCAAGGATGGTGGGGCGCTGCCCAGGCTCCCCAGAGAATGGGCACAGCCCCAAGGTGCCAGAGCTCCAGGGGGGGGTTCACAACACTCTCAGGCACAGGGTGGGATTGTTGGGGCTGTGCTGTGCAGGGAGTTGGACTGATGATCCTTGTGGGCCCCTTCCAGCTCAGGACACTCTAAGACTCTGCAATCCACCCCTCACCCCACATCGCTCAGCCCAAACCCAGCCTCAACCCCCAAAATACAACAGGGCCATCGATGACTATCTGAACTTCCCAAGTGAGTTCTGCCGATGAACGCCCATTCCTCCCTCACCCTGGAAGGAGGCACAGCTCTCAGTGTCAATTTACAGAGTCAGTTCACACCGCGGGCGCTGTCGCAGGGTTGCCCTCCCCGGTCATTACGGCCACGGCTGCCCCCGCGCCCCTCGCCCGGTGACATCCCACTCCCGCCCGCCTTCCTTTTCGCCAGGGCACTCTGGGCTAATGTAATCATACGATTACATAATTAACCCAGCTGTCTCATTAAGAAAATCAACTGGAATTCAGGGCATAATTAGTCATACAGCAATTAGCATGCTGATGAGCAACTGATGAAAAGCTGTCTCGATATAGAGTATGCTGGGACCACCCTCGTTATTTAAGGAGAGGGGGGAAAAGCCCACCTCGGCTCACGGAAAAGGAGCTCCTGCGGGACAGGGAATGATTAAAGTTAATGCTTAACCCTTCGGCCGTGGCTGCTGCTGCCGTGAGGGGCGAGGACCCCCGACAACGCTGAGGGGCTGATGGCGGGGTTTGCCAAACGGAGTGGAAAAACTGTGTCATTGTTTAAATGTACAATTTACAGCGCGCGGGGCCAAATTACCCTCTCTCCCCATATATATTTATATAAATATATGTATTTAACCCCAGGGCTGCGGAGCGCTGCTCGGCGGGAGCGGTCCCGAGGAAGGGCTCTGATAGCCCCACCGGGCCCCCTGGAGGTGCTGCCCAGACCCCCGCAGTGACCGCCCGGAGGAACCGCCCGGACCCCCGGAGGGACCGCAGGGACCCCCGAAAGGGCTGTCTAGCCCTGGACGTGCTGTCCAGACCCCCGGAGTGACCGCTCGGGCCCCCGGAGGGACCCCCGGGACCCCCGCCCGGCCCCGGCCCGGAGCGCGGCGGGAGAGCGGCAAAGCCCGGCCTGGAGCGCAGCGCGGGCGGATCGGGCGGCGGCGGCCGCGGGTGCCGGTGCGGTGCCGCGGGGCTCCTCACACGCTGTAAAATCACCACGGCCGGGGTCTTTCCGTGCCGTGAGACCCCCACCGATGGGCAAGGGGCTGCACGAGAGCCCAGCGCCCCTCTCTGCCCTGCCCGAGGTTCGCTCTCTGCTTATTCGCAAAATGCATTCATAGGAATCACAGAAC
>VYZQ01057020.1:14985-45764 GCA_013400655.1 Mystacornis crossleyi
AAAAAAAAAGAAAAAAGCTGAATCCCAAATCCTGCCGACCTCTGGAAGCAGCAAAGCCAGACTGATGGGACCCCCCTGCGTGGGGACGGGGGAGTGGCAGCAGACCGGCGCCTTTCCTCCCCATTAATCACGGCACAAGTTCTCCAAAGCCTGCCGGGTTAAATGGAACAGCACGGGATGGTACACAGGCAGTGTGACCACAATCATACATATCCCTCCCAGAGTGTGGTCCTTACATCTTGGGGGCTAGTATTTAAAAACATCCTTTATTTATCTCCCAGCTTGGGAATGGTTACTGCCAGAAAGATGCCCAGACTGAGATGTGTCACTATGCTAGTATCAAAAAAAATCACATAAAGCAGAGTAAATCATCGACTCCTTCACGAACTGCACTGCATTTCCCTCTATTTTCAAAGGAGTAATCAAAGTAAATACTCAGAGAAGTTTTTAATATAAAACGTGAGGCGTGCATAATAGGTAGGACAGTATTTGATGGCGCTATGTCAGCTGAAAAAGAACCGAATGAGTTACAAGAGAAGCCACTGCAACTGAAAAGGCTCCAATTTGAATTTCAACGTTCTAGTAATGGCCCACGACACTGGAATGTCTGCTCACATCGTGAGCTCGGTGCAAAGGACAGTTACAGAAAAAACACTTGTACTCCAAGTTTCATTTCTCCTACTTTGAGATTATGAAAGAAAAAAGAGCCTTCCACTATGTTTGAAAGCGTTTCTGCCACATTCATCCCTTCTTTCTCCTAAGAGCTTCTGAACAGACTTAGCACTAAACCCTCCAAAAGCTGGGGTTTATTCTAATTCCAGTTCACATTCCTGCAGCCGAGAAAGGGCAAGTCCAATATTCCCCCTCCCCACCACGCTCTGCCTTTTGCTCCCCTCACGGGCCTTGGGGCTGCTCTAACTCCACTCCCTGCAGCAAAAGCTTCCGGAGGGCTGCAGTGACACCCTGCAGGTGAACACAACCCCTTCCCGCAGGGATATCTGCGGGGACATCTCCTCCTACCGCACATTCTTCCTGCTCCTATTCACTGCATCCTTCCCCTTATCTGCACCTCTCCGTTCCGTGCCTCCAGCCTACCAAGTAAAATAGGGCTTGACAACCACACAATAAATTTTTTAAAGTGTATGCTTTAGGGATATTTCTTCCTCTGAATATTTATTCCGGCTTTTACAAAGGAATTTAGCCAATTATTAATTCAACGAGAAAAACTAGAGAAAAAAGTATGTGATCAGACAAGCCCAACTTCCAGCCACGTATTCAGGTAATAGAACTATTTTCAGTTATTTTGACATGGGTTTCAAGACAGAAGGATAAAGTGAATGAGTTCTAAAGATGGGAACTGGCCAGGACTTTGTGCTGCATCTGAAAATAGCTGTGTAACACTAACAGTGCTGCCCTACCAGCGTGCACTCACCCAGCACACCCCCCACACCGCACGCTGCGCTGCGGCTCGGAATTCCAGCCTCGTGGGGAGGGAGCTGAAGTGACTGTGAGCTACTGGTCCATTCCTAAGCACTGGACTAGCAAGGCTGGAGCGGCATCCTGGGCAATTCAGGGTATTCTGGAAAATCAAACGGTGCCAGCTCTGCCCCTCTGAGGACTCTGCTCGAATCTCCCGTCTGCAGCTGGGACTTTAAACTTTCCCCCTCACCCCGACTTGGGCACTCCTTGCAGATTTGCAGAACAGTTAAGGGAGAATCAGTAAATTTCTACAGTCCGTAATTTTTTATGGTACAGACTTCGCTTCCAGAATTTCCTGTTTGTGCAGCTCCTTCTTTTTACCTGTTCTGAACACGCAGGTGAAGCATCAAGGATTTTGGCTTCAGATGGGATCCACTCACCAGCTAAATCACTGCCTGCAGCCACAGGGGTTTACAAGTAAAATGGCTTTTCACTCTTTCAAGTATTAACTATGCTCAATTTTCTGCTTAATTTTATCAGATTTTCAAGTGTGTTTAGAAATACGCCCGACTGCTGCGTTTGAGGGGTGTCTGTGCCACTTCTGTGTCCGTGAGCAAGTTCATTTGGCATCCTTTCCCCCTGAGAGCACTCACTGTAATACTGTTTTGCTTTCCCTCTAAGGTTGAGAAAAGGCACGTTATGAATATTCATTTCCCTTGTACAGTCTGGGGCAGCAAAAACATAAACTTGTTCATTTTATGGGTCTGTGCTGTGTTTTATTCCAATATATTTTATTGGGAAAGGGGTGACGGTTTTGACAAGTATTATTAACAAATGAGGAACTGCCTAAAGTTTTTCACACTGCAGTGATAGCAAACATTTCTCAAAAATGGTCTGTGCTGATCAGCCTCGATGTACCACAAACTCAGGGTTTACTGACCTGGTCTTGCTCTTTAGACAGTTTTGCCAACCAATTAACCATTATCTCAGACAAGAGCACTCTAAGTATTAACTTTTTCAAACTCTTTTTAGTATTCTACTTTGGGATGTGCTTAAACACAGTCCCTCGGAGTGATCCTCTTTTTCCTCACCTCTCTTTATTATCCCCTAAATTTACATTCACCCAGCTCTCCCTGCAGGCAGAAAAGGCTGGGGGTGCCCAGGTTGAAATTTAAGCACATCAGGAGTCCCCTGGGTCTATAAAAGTCTGGGTTATACAGACTTTCCTACCAGGGCTGGCATTAACCTTTCTGCTTAACATTAACACTTTCCCAAAAAATCCAAACACGTCACAGGACGTACATAAACACAACAATTTCATACACATTTATCACCTCCAACATAAGCAGCAGATAATTTTTCTGGGAGGAAAAAAAAAAACCCAACCAAACCCAAAATCAAACCTGTTTTTCTCTTGTATCACCTTTAACCTCAGGACATCGATCAAATACACTTTAAATGGAATTTTCTCATAGCCCAAACAGCAGTGCAAATCTGGAGAGGGCTGTGAGTTGTAAATAATCAAAAGGAAATGCCTGATATCTGCAAGCACTGCAAATAATTTTCATTTCTGCCTTTAGAAGTAATTCCCTCACACTTATTAGTGCTTTACTGATCATTTACTCAGAAAATACTTTGTGTTTCCTCAGCTAAAGCATTCCTTGAAAAAAGAACGCCCTATGCAGGGAGGTTGGAATTTGCAAGGCTGAACGGGGGTTGCATGTAAACTAAAATAGTACATGTTGTGATAGGTGTGTGGAAAACTCCTTTGGAATGAGCCTGCTCCTCCTTCAAACCCCTTTGTGAGACACAGCCCCCATGGCTGGGTGTGCAATTTATGATGGCAAGGAGTAAGGGAAAGATAAAATTTCCACTTCAGCCATCTTTCACTGTCACTGCTTTTGATTGTGTTGACAGGGCACATGAAAAAAAAAAAGTCTTTTTTTACCTTCTCTATTTTTTGTTATGCTTTCCTTCAATAGCAGGTCCTCTGAGCTACAAACCGCATCACACACGTTATATAGCACCAAGTCTGATCACAGCAGAGACCTGGGCAGAGTCTCCAATAAAACCACACGCACGTCCCCTTTTACACCCCGAGAGTCGTTTCGTTTCCTGATGAGAAAATTCCCATCAAGGAGAAACGAAACCCATTTCTGGCTCGGCCCTAGAAGGTGGCACAGCCTCTCCAAACCAAGGACAAATGGTTTGCATTACCCTTCCCTCACTCTCAAATGTGCATATGCTGAAAAAAACTCTGTTTTTTTTTTTCCTATTCTACGGACTGAACCCAGCCAGGTTTAATTGTGCCACATCCAGAGGGCAGAGTTTGTGTTTAAAGGCAGAATTGTTTTTTCTTTGCCTACACAGGAGCAATCCTGAGACAAAACACTGAGGAAATCCACCGGGCTGTAACTGCAGTGATCCACCCAGCTGAAAGAAAACCCTATTGAACCACTTTATCCAGACACTGACACCTGGCATTCACTTGGTCTCCACGTTTTAACTTCTACTTGAAAATTACAGTGAAGTTTTGTTTTAAAAAAAATAAAGTAGTGAACACCGTTCCTTTTTGAAATAAAAATTTAGCATTTTTAATGCTTACTATTTTTCCTTTGAATATTTAGGGAAAAAAAATTTTTTTAATATACTGTTTCTGCAAGGCAACGCTGCTCCTCCAAACCCACAACAAGGTTCCAATTTCACTTTAAGTGCTTGCAAGATTAGGACCCTAAAAGCCAAGGGTACTAACATAATACATTTATTTTATAAAACTGAAGACAAAGGAATCTTGAACAGATGGGAAGGCTTCCTCAAAACACAGACCCAACCTCCCTTTACTTAAAAATAAATATATTCACATTATTTTTAAAGGTAAGTTGTGACAACCTTGTTGATTAGTGCAATTCATGTGGCAGCATTCGCTTTTCCTTTGCTCTATACTGCATATTGAAAATAAAGCAATTAAATGAGAAAATTAATTCCATTAATTAAAAATGTTCAGTCTCAAGCAAGACAGAACGATCTGAGTGAGAATTACAGCTGTATAAATGTACATAAACCAAAATGTTTTCCTTGACATGTACTTTCCTTTAGGAAGGATAAATTTTGCAGCATAAAGCAATGATAATGCTATTTTAACAGCATCATAAAGCTGGAGAGAGATGTATAAAAGGTCCGTTTTATCTTTTAAAGAGAAATCCCCTGATGTACATAGGAAAATTTACAAGTAAAATACCACCCTTCCCACAAATTCCTTACTGGTGAGCCTGAGTGAAAACTCCGGTCAAGTCAGGAAAGAAAATCATTAAACTTTGCTGAATCTATAAAACACTGTAGCTGGAGTTTCAATACAGATCATTTTATAGTAAAATTAAAATAGAAGCCCTTTTTAATTATATAAAGTGTGCACATTATTACTGAGGAGAGAAATACACGCTTTCCTCAAGAACCATAAAATTGGCTGCTGGGAATTAGACTTCAGCTGCAATTATTATATGGTCCTATAAAGGATATTGAAAGTCTGATAAAATTGCACCCTTGTCATGTAACAGCGATGCTTAATGCTAAATAACCACTCTGCAGCATTCCAGTCATAGCTTCCCCCAAACATCATCTCTCCCTTCTCACACCGAAAAGAAACCACAGCAGGACTGGGGAGCTAAAAGTGTACCTAAATATTTGAAATACCAAATGAACAGGTCAAAAGATATGTAAAGCCACACGGAGGCAAAGCAACACATGTGATAAATGAATAGTGATGGCTGTTTATAAAGGAAAGCTCTCCATGGATACCCACCCAACCCTCCACGGATACTGCCCAACGTAGGAGACTACACAGGATGAGAGGGAAATAAAAAAGAGCAACACAATGAAGCAGAGTGACAAAGAGCAGTGCCACACATTCCTCATGGCTGCTTTCCTCCTCCTTGTGCCGTAAGCTGTGAGTATCTGTTACGCCTGCACGCAGCTACAGGAGACTGGCTGGACTTCTCCTGGAGAACCTGGAATTTGCTTTTACCTCAGACTGCCAGGTAAGAGCATGGGCCTAAAACCTCGAGGTATTTCTCATCCCACAGACTCCATCCATCGCACTCCCAGCTCAGCCAGGCTGAAGTCTTTATGTGCATGAAGAACACCAAAGAAATATTTCTGTGACAGGTGACATGAGGCACGCGCAGGGGACGGCGGGGCGAGAGAGAGGCTGTGGGGTGTGGGAGCAGGGCTGTGAATTTTGCTCCTGCAAATGGAGGAAAAGAGAAAATTCTTTCTCCTACAAGGAAATCCTGACAAAGTCCTTCCTCACCATGTCAACAGCAGGGGTGGGATACAAATCCTGCCTTCTCCTCCAGGCTTTGGTCTGCCCTGCTGCTCAGATCCCAGCACCTGTGATCGTGCCAGGCTTCAGAAAGAAGCCTCTGCACAGGAGCACACCAAGGATCCCACACGGCTCTCGTTTGACACCACTTCTCAGTCGTGAGAAGAAGCAGACTGTTCCAAATCAAACCTGCTCAGCTCCCAAATTATGGCAGGAAACTGCACCGTGTGTTTGTGTGGGGATGGAGGGGCTGCAGCGGCTCTCCCCAGCGCTCACTGCTGGGCTCCCGGGCTGCAGATATGTTGGGAATGTTTTCATGGAGGGCTTTCTTTCCCAGCCAGAGCTGTGGGCGCCCATCCCATGCCCACACTGCTCGTGCCAGGCAAACTGCCCGTGACGGTCGGGACCCTCACCGAGTTACCATGGCAGGGGCAGGTGGGCAAAGGGAGCTGTTCTCTGTCCAGTGGAATGTTACTGAAACTCTGAAATAAGTGAAGGAAGACTCACAGGCCACAGCTGACTAACCTAAAAACAACATTTCTGAGGCAGTTGTGGCCCAGGAAGAGCGTGGTGAGTCCCTGCATCCCTACAGAGGGACTGGCCACTGGGCACGGACTAACTATGAAAGGGAAAGCATAAAAAAATACATTTGTTAGCTCAGACTGAGCATCTGAAAACACTGACCTTGCAATCAGTTAATCATTAAACTAAAACATTAGAAAATTAGTTTTTATTTGAAGCATGCATCAAATGTGCTCCTTAAATGGTAAAACCAGTAAAAGCCAGGGTACTGTGAAGCCTTAGAAGTATTAAAAAGTATTAATTACACCTCAAAACCCCTCTTGAGGTATTCTGAATATTATATATAATGTTAATGTTTTACAGAAGTATAAAATGACACACAGAGAGTCATGTGCCAACAGCTCAGTCAGGCCAAGACGTGGCAGTGGAGACTTGGGCTCCTCACTCCCTCTCAGCTGTGGGTACAGTTGCAGAAAGAAAAATCTATTCAGGCAGTTATTTATTTAGCACTGGGGAAAACAAAAAAAATCAGCTCCCAAAATGTAAAAAGAAATGAACTGAAACCAAATGCCAAACAAAGAAAGTTTGGATGCCAAACAAAAGGGAAGTTGAAAACACATACAATAAAGGCCTTTGAATAAAATTTATGATCACACTTACACTGCACAGAACTGAAATTTGGTAGTGATTTACTTTTCAATAACGCTTTTTCTTTTGTTTTTTTTGGAAGGCATGAAAAGTTTTTCTCTACGCTTTAAAAGTACAATTACTGCTGTTTCTTGGTGAAGCGTTGAGATGCTTTTTTCTTTTAAACTGTCTGTACCCTCTAACAAACAAAATACTGAGGATCACAGAGTATCATCATAATATAAATTGATTCATACAAACATTAATATGTAAATGCAATGAGAAGTCATGAAATGTGCCACAGTTACAGTTCTCTCCATTAGAAACAATACAGGAGTGTGTCAGTTCCAGAACAAACCATTGCTCGTATTTACCTTATTAAAGGTAGGAAAAATGCCCAGTAGCATTCGCACAAACACAACCAATTAGTTTCCCAGAATAAGGGAATAATTTGCTTACCTGGAACATCAATTAATCTCTTATAAACATTCAAGAAGGCTGCCTCTGCTTCTTTGCTTCGTTTGCCCAATGCATCAATCTAAAAGGGGATATGAGAAAAGAGGTTTTAAGACTTGTTCCAATACAACTCTCACACTCAGAGCTATAAATATAAATTAACCGATTTCATGTAAAACTAGTAAGTACATAAAAAGGGAACCCAAGTCTCCTGTGTGCAGCTCCTATAGAAGCAGCCTTAAAAGATTGTTCCTGCTACATTTGTACTGAATATAATTTAAAGTCCATTTTTCAGCACAATAACAAGCATCAATATTTTCACGAACACTCCTGCCTGTTGTGATTCTTTACTTTAAATCTTTATAAAAAGCCTGGTATATGCCAGGCAGATTCTCTCCTCAACAACTGTTTTCCTTTACCACTTATTGAGATCTAACACAGCAAACGGAACCGTGGCCACTTCTGATGTCCCACTCTGCCTTCATTGTGGTAAATAGATTTTTCTATTATTCCCAATAAGCCTGTGAGGGGATGAAAAGATGAACTTGTTGAGCACCCTGTGATGCTTAACGCTAAATAACTGTGAATCTTCTACATGCAAAGGAGTTTTCTAATAGAGCTCGGGCACAGTCTGAGTCTGCACTCCTGAGCTCCTCTGACCAGCTTCTCCTTGTGTTCTGTAACACAATACTCATCTAAGAAACTCATCTAAGAACTTATTTTTATCATTTTATTATTTTCCCCTACGTCTGTATTTTCATCTAAAACTCCATTTTACAAGGAAAGGCAGCTTAACGGCTCTGAGAATAAAATACTTATTCCACAGCAACTTTTTCTGGTAAACATGTATTTTCCTATTGTACTAGAAACCAGAGGATTAACTATTACTAAATATTGACAATAAACAACCAAACTGACTCAGGATCAGATCCACTGAATTAATACTCCAAAGCAGAGAGACAGAAAGGGAAACAGGAAAGCCTGACACAGCTCTGTGGCAGCTTACCCAAATCAGGAAACCAAAGGCATGGAGATTATCGTTCCCATATTTTAATAAAAGGCAAGGAAGGATCTGAAGAACTGCGGATACAAAGGCCTGATATCAATTCTTCTGTGTATTTGAAAGGCAGTGAATATTATGGAACCATTTAGGTGCGGACGTCACCGCGGCCTAAAAAAAGGAAGGCCCTGTCTGAAAAACGTCCTTGAATTCTTTCTCTACATTATTGATTCAGTAGATAAGGCAGAAACAATGGCCAGAGTTTACTGTATGTGTATTTCAGGAAAGTATCTGATATTTTGTCCTGCAGGAGGGGGATTTGCAGCACTGGGAAGTGTGTGACCAAGCCAGGGCTTTGCCAGCGCTCGGGCTCGGGGTGCCAGCGAGAGGAAGCGCGCAGGGAGCGGGGGAGATAAAGCGGGACGGTGCTGCGGGGTCAGCCCCGGTGCCACTTGTGTTTACTTTGTACTGAAACGCCTCTGCGAAGAGAAGGGAAAGATCTGGGAAGGGCGAGGGGGGCGATCCCACAGTGTGGGTGATTGAATAATGCGGGGAGTCGGCGCCGGGGCGCGGCGCGGGACAGCGCGGGGCTGGCGGGGCTCAGCCTTCCGGCTGCTAAGTGACTCGTAGGGATCCTCAGGGGCAGGATTAAGGCCAGAAAACCAAAGGACAAGGACAATCGTAGAAATCATGCAGAAGCACAATGCACAGCGTATAAACCAGGAAAAGACTTGCAGGGGAGGAGGGGTCAAGGAGCGAAATAAGGACACGGGCAGCGTCCGCACGGCATTTGGCGGCAGCAGCAGCAAGGAAATCTTGGGAGATACGGTGAGAGGCTGGGAAGAGACGAGTTCTGCCAACACAATACAAGGTTGTATTTAAAGAAATAAACCGAGTTCCTCTTTCACTTACATCCCCCCAGGATCTGGATTAATTTATGGAGATGGGTGGAGGTGTGGTGTAACTGAAACCTGACCTATTTGCAACTTATCAAAGGGTATTGGAAAAGTGATAAATGAGCATCAGATGTCGAAATGATGGAGGATGTGGGGAGCAGATATAAATTCTCGAAAGAGCACGCTGGTCTTTCAGCATTTACCAAGAAAGACCACGGAAAGGCACTGGAATCTCCCAGGGCTGCAGAGCAAGGGATTGATGGTTGTGAACAACCCACTAAATAATTTGAATTCGAGCACTCACAGATGGACTGATGCTCATTAAGGAACGAGAACAGAAGCAATTCGGAGAGAACATTTTCACACGAGGAGTACTTGAAATGAGCCTGTGGAACGAAGTGCCAAAGGCAGGGAGGCCCCGGGATGTGTAAATCCGTGCCGGGGACTGTCAGGCACCGCCTGGGGATGGGGTGAGAAGGAAGGGGCACCACCAGGGACACTTGTGCAGTTGAGCTGTTTCATGGGTGCACAGAGACTCTCGGAAGGCCAAACCACACCATATGTTACACTTCTGGACTTCAACGTTCCCACATACAATTTTCTCTCGCTGCTGCTCGGCAGAGAGCAGCCAAATTTAAATTACTATTATTAAATACAATTAGCATTACAGCACTGATTCTGTACTGTATTTTGAAAAAATTCATTTGCCCCTTTTATGAAAAGCAAAGCATTTAAAATGCTTCCATTTCTGGGAAATAACAGGATGGATTTGTTTTCCTATTACAGTTTTTCCACATTTTAATAAAGAACATTTGTACTTTTATTCTCACTAAGTATTACAGAAGGTATGGTTTATTTGCTCCTTACCAGTTATAGAGTGATGGAAATATAAACCAGATTTGAAACAACATCTTCCACAGAGATCAGAGACTTTCCAAAGGAAGCAGTTTGTAAATCACAGGTATTTTACACCTTTTTTCACCCCCAAATTCAAAACCAGAATTTCAAACAATCCCACCAGGCAGAAATATGGTTTTATGTTTTAGTCGTTAAAAAAAATAAATCAACCTGTCTGGTTTAAAGTTCTACTAAAAATGAGCACTGCAGCCGTTTTATATCTTAAAATAAAATTTAGAAAAAGCACCATGACAACTTTAACTGGAATAAAAAAATAATTAAGCATGCCAGTACCCAGGTGCATAAGGAAATAAGGAAATATGGGAGGAAAAAGACATTAAAAATAGCAAAATATAAATGAAGTCCAGAGAGAGAGGAAACAGAGCACTGAAATGACATGGAAACATTTGGAAGTTCACTGAAAATTTTTCAAATCAAAGTAAAATTGGTTCAGGAGCCAACAAGGCTGAGCTGCAATCAGCTCACATTAAACAGTTGAACTACATTATAAAACTCTTGCTGAACATTTTTATTTGACTCTAAAAACTTCAGGGACCCTGAAAGAAGTCAACTTATAATTACACTCGCGTTGTCTTGACACGAGCTTAGCTCCAAATCTTAATTTATCTAAACCAGGCCCCATTATGTCTTCTCTGAGCAGAAAGAAACAACAGTGACCTCTGTATTCCCCACCACCCCCATAAACATATGTTCACTTTTAAGTTTTGGCATCCTATTTGTCTTGATAATACCACTGGCGCTGCAGTGAGATAACAGAACTGAGACAACAGGAATCCTCCCTGCTCAGCACAGCCTTCATCTCACTCTTCATCCCTGAACCATCGCCGCAGCTACGCGCAGGAGCCGTGGCCAGACACCGGGCTGAGACCAGTCCTCCCTGTATCCACTGTTTTGCCAGGTCAGGTGCTCTCCTGAGTGGCTGCTCGGGGTACCAAGGTCACCCCGGAGGCAGAATGTCTCCCCTTCCCCTCCAGAATCGTCTCCCTCCAATGTGCCCGTGAAGATCTCCGTGGTCTGACCCCACTCGCCACTGCCTGTGGCCCGACACTGCTGGCACACTCCCCCAAAAGCATGGACAGCCTAGCTCAGGAGCACTTGGTCCCACTCTAATACCCCCTGCACCTGGCTAAAATCAAAATATCATCAATGAAATCCACGGATTTATCTGCACATTTACGTAAGCACCATAAATCTGGCACCTATGCCAGGGAAGGTGCTGAATGCAGTTTTATCTGAATGTTCTCTTCCAGCTATGTCCAGCCAAGTTCAGAAAGATAAAAGCAAAGCCTGTGGCTTTAGTCTGGAGTCTGTCACTTTTTATGCAGTAGGAGACTTCAGCATTAATTCAAGTCTGATGTTTGCTGCCCTCCAGTCTCCTGAGCACAGGTCTGCAGGGCTGGGATGCTCTGGGCTGTATGAACGTGGTATCACCTCATGGACTGCAGTCAGACTGAAGGATGCACAGCTCTGTTCCTGAATTTAAAGATGGAACAGGATGATGAAGCTCTCTGCAAGGAAGCTGGACTGCCAGATGCCAGCACATCCTGCACTGAAACTTAAATTCTCTGAACTGATGGAGGTCAGCACATGAACACATTTCAGAGCACGACACTGGCACACGTGCTGCTCATCTTGGATCCACTCGGATCACTCAGCAGAGCTGGATGATTGGGACCCAGCCTCCCAAAGACAGCTCCTTTGTGAGGGGTTCCCAGTGCTGTGCCTGCCTGGCACTACCAAAGCATTGGTGATTTACTCTCAGCACCAGAACAGAACTGTTCGCACAACTGTGCTAAGTATGAACTTCGCAGTCCCAGCCCTTCCACTTATCCTCACAGTTCTCCAATTTAATTCTCACTCTCATTAAGCACCTTAACTTGTCCTGCACACAATCTGGAACTAATTTATTAAGTAAAAAGAAATTATTTAAAAGAGAAGTTATTTTTCTGTTCTGATTTTAAATAAATGGATGCCTTAAGGAGACACCCATCCCTCTTCCCTTACACATCTTCTGTCGTATTGTTTTGCATCACGAAGTTTGTCCATTTGTCTTCAATTACTTCAAGTTACCAAAACACCATTAAGAACTGGAAGAACCATATGAAACAAAGGGCAAAGCATGAGAACAACTCATTAAAGCACCACTCTTTTAAGCCGTGCTGCATTCTTGAGTAACTGCTTTCGAATCAAATGGTGGCTGTAGCAGCATTATTAATGCATCAGTCTTGCTTTGAAGCCTTTACAATACAGTTGGCTTGATTTCCCTTTCTTAATACCAAGAGATATCTACATTAGTCAATAAATTAATAAAAAATAACATTGTAATTTACAAATTAATAAAAATATATAATTCACCATCCCTGTTAATTTATTTTGCCACTGACAAAAGAAAAAGTAAAAAATTCTTATTTTTAGTTTTGCTGCAATTAAAACACTTTGGAAGCAAAATTAAAAAGAAATTATTTCTGTGCAGTTGCTTAAGGCATATGGTGTGGATTTTAGCTGGGCTATAAATTCTTTAGCGGAATTAAGGACTTCACAGTGGATCCAGAACCAATCTGTTTAACAAAGCTTGGGTCGGGATATAGGTACAGCACCAGTGAAGAGCCTGGGAAGGGCACGCCTGCCTCACCAACTTGTTGGTTTAACCTCAAGTTAAGCAGAGAGCTTTAGGAAGGACTCGAACCCCTCAACTTTCCAAGTCTGTTTCCTCCACTGCAAAACAGCTGCAACCTTGAACCCTTAAAATCTCCTCTTCCTTTCATGCCCAGATAAATCCTGATTTTCCCAGACAAACAACGCTGCCATCCCCTGAGGAATGTTCTCACAGGACAGCTTCTTGCTGCTTTTCCAATCTTTGATCTTCCGTCCCAGTAAAACAGCCCAGCCCAACATATGCGTGCAGATACTGAGAGCAGAGCCCCAGCTCTGATTAAATCCTGTTTGCCACCCTGCCTTCAGATCAGCGGGTGTTTTGTCCCTGCGGGACCTCTCCTGGAGCCTTGGATAACCCACCTGCCTCCCTCCCCACCTCTCTCTGCATTTCAGAGCAGCTGTCCTGCTCTCACCCAGCTCCCAACCCATCCACGGGACAGGCAGGGAGCAGCCCTGCTCCCTCCTCCTGCCTCTGCCATGGCATCATTCAGCTCAGGGGCTCGGTGAAAAACTAAGGAAGGAGAGGAGGAATTTATTTTCCATTGTGCTGGCAAACTGAACTGACTCACCCTGTGCATTCGCTGGGCTCAGCACGAGGGAGGAGATGGGACCCAGGGCTGGGGCAAGGACAGCCCACAGCATGGGTCCCTCACCCCACGGATCGGGCACGGCACGAAACCAGAGTGACAAGGGAGGGATGGCAAAAGGAGGCTCAGAGTGCCAAAAGTTACCAAAATTCCCTTTTACCGGTCAATCTTTACAGTATGACAGTGGATTAACTTTGTTAGTGTCTCTAATAGTTCATATTATACACTCTGATGTAATGACACATTACAATTTTACTGGAGGCTTTGGTGTTTTTCATGCTCAGGTAACACAAACCAGAGGACAGCCTGGTCCTGGAAATAAGGACTCTGCACATGGAAGCTTAGACAAACCAAACTCCAGCAAGGCTGACCCCAGGGATGCCAGGATCCATAGACAGGCAGCAGGAATGCTGTGGAATTAGGGTTGATTTGCAAAGTTTTACTCCAATTAGTAAGTGTGGGTGCTAGTGATTAGTCAAATAGTGTTGTACCAGAACTTTAAGGGGTGTATAAACCTTGTGTGAAACCAGATATGGGGTGCCCCAATTTGGCTGCAAAATGCATAATTATTTACCCTTGCAATTCTACACTTTGCGTCCCAGCCTCTCTCCTCAAGTCAGCACAGGCCAGTCATGAATTATCTTAATGCTGCAAAGGCAAAACAAAGAGCTGACATCTAAAGAGAGGACACATCCTTCCCCCAAAATTGAAGGAACATCTTTCTAATGAATAGATCAGCAAATCATTTGTTCTGTTACCAAACAGGAGATGTCAGAGCTTGCCAGTTCTGATCCTCGAGGTTCTGTGAGAGCAAAAGGATGGAGAATCTCTCCAGCCACGGCCAGCCCAGCCATGCTTGGTGTGGGAAATGGGGCAAGGAGGAAGGGGAGAAAGCCAGGGCAGAGCAGCCTGGGCTGTCCCACATCACCCCCAGCTTCCCAGCAGCGGGAGCTACGTGTCAGCTGAGTGGGTGCTCTCACCTGCCTGTCCCCGTCTCCTCCTGCCGCGGAACAGTGACCTGGAACCCACAACCGCCCCTCTCCCTCGTGGATGATACAAACTTTTGTTCAGGTATTTTAAAAAAAATTAGGTCAGAGGAATCCATGCAAGAAGGAGCTCATTAACCACCTTTGTGCAAAATCCACCTGCACATGAATACCAGGATGCAACCTTTTCCTGGGGTTTTATACTGAGCTCACCCTCTCGCTTCTCTTTTATCACAAAGCAAGACCAGACACCAGCTTGTATAGACTCATAGCAAATCTCTAACAAATAATAATTCTGTAATAAATACAGAGATAATTCTGTATTTGGAGAAACGGACTGGATTCCAATGATGCTCAGCAGAGTACCTCGCCCGACCCAGCCCTCCCATCCCCATTCCTTCCAGCACACTTCAAGCTCTCCTTTTTTTCCCTGAGGATGAGAAGACACTCCTGACCCTGCGAGCTGCACCAGTGCTGCCTGTCGGAATCCTGAATAAACTGAATTTCCCACCACTGTTCCCGTTCCCCCCGAGCGCGTGGCAGCGGCACAGCGCGCCTCAGTACAGACAGCCCACCAGCTGCCAACAGGAATTTCAGCACTTTGTCAATTATGTAAAAATAAGAGGATTTGGGCTGATCCTCCCCAAAATCACCCTGGTAGTCTCTGCTGTCTTTGTGCAGCTTGCCTGGCAAGTTGGAGAGGAACCTGCAAGAGCTTTGGGGAAGGTGCACGGCGCCTGTGGCTGCTTCTGGTGGGAGGTGTCAGGTTTGGGACTTTGCCTGTTACCCCAGAGCCGAGAGCTGTCCCAGGAAGGAAAAAGGGATATAACAGGAGAGGCTCTGACTGTATTTGATCTGTCCAGCCCCTGCAGGTCAGTGTCTCCTCCCGGGGGTGCTTTTGGCCCTGCAGCAGGACCCCACGTGCTCAGCGGGGAGAGCTCATCCGCCCGTGAGATGCTGGCGTATATTTAAATCACCTTCCTCAGGAAAGATGTTGTTTAAACTGCAATCAAGCCAGCCAAAAATAAATAAATAATCATTTACACACTTCTGTAAACAAAGAAATGAAAGAGCTGTGGAGCTGTGGTTACCCCAAGAGCAGGTCATGACCTCTCTGTGCTTTGGGGAACAGAACTGAGATGCAGAGTGGACTTTAAAAGACAATTAGCTGCCAAAAATATTCACTTTTGGTAAACAGAGGGTTTTGATGGGACTTCCACTGAAAAGCAGAGAGGCTCTGGGCCCAAACACGAGCGCTGGATTTTGATGTATGCTGTTGACTTCCCCAACACAGAGCAATTTGTAATAGCTTTGCCACGCTGTTGTTTTCAAAGCTCCTGCTACATCACAAGCATTTATTTCTGACCACAAAATTACATTTATTCAACAGAAAGCAGCTCAGGGTCTTTAAGAGGTTAACTTCTGGAGTGCTTGGCTGCTCTCCAGCCTCCCTACGAGCATCAGTGCTAACGCAAGGCACACAACAGCACCCAGGCTGGCCGTGATTAATAGAGTGCTGAACACGCTGCTTTCCACATACACACACTTTTCATTCCCTTGCTTCCATAGATCATGGACTTATCCTCAAAATATCTGACTGAAATTGAATTTGGCTTCTCTCTCAACCGTTCATTTCCTATGTTATGCAAGGTTATATCCTTTTCTGCATGAGCAGAACCAAACCAGCTGCAGCTTTTGAGAAGAAAATGTGGTTTCAATTATGAAGTTGGCCTGAATATTGAACCACAGTTCTACTGCTGCTCTAATTGAGCCATCATGGAGCGAACGTACAGGAAAGAAATTGTATTAATTAGGTTTGGAAATTTAACATAAGGAAATTAAAGGGGGTAAAATTAAAAAAAAAAAAGTGAGTATCAGCTCAGGAATAGTCCTTTAAAATGCAGAAGGAATGTAGGTCTGAAGTGGTTTAGGCACACACATTATTAGAGTACTCCTTCAAAGACATGATTAGTAGTTCCAGCACATCAAACTGATTTTCAGCTTCTGTTGTCTGCATATGGAAAATTATTAAATTACTCGACTGGCCAAATTAATAGTTTAAAGAGCAATTCAGCTAAGTGGGGAGCCAGAGTGGTCTCATCAGAATGGCAATACCCTTAAAAGTACTTGCTCTGGGAGAAGAATATGAGAAATGGCTCTCACAGACATCAAGTCCAGCCTGTTGTTTTGGAGTCTGTGCCTTAGAGGGTTCTCCAAATGAGGGATTACTGCATTACTGTTGGACAGTGCTCTTATGCCACATGAAAAGAATGCTAATGACCTCAGGAAATCCTTTCCCAGCCTTAAAATATCTGTCTGATGACTTCACAAATACGGATTCCAACATTAGACTTCCATACCACAACTTCAGTTCTGTAAATTAACATAGCTCAAGAACATCCCTTCTTTTTGCTTCTTCTTTTGTTCAGATTTCACGTACAAATATCCATGCACTGATGTACCCGTGGTATAAAGCACAGTGACCTACCCAAAATACAGCTTATTCAGATGGCTGCTTGCAGGAGTGCCTTGCAAATTATATATAATAATCAGGTCATGATTGCATGATAAAGCTTTTTAACCTTTCCTGATTCTGTCCTGTATTTAGCCCAGCACAGGGAGAGCAAACCATTAATAAATTGCATCCTCAAGTTAATGGCAAGAAAAAGGAAAAGCAAGACAGAGATTTAAGATCGAAATGACAGGAATTTTACACTTCTGAAATTAATGACTTTTAACTGTCTTGCTCACAATAGCCTATTTACACCACCCAGACCTTAAATCTTCCGGGGAAGGCAGAAGAGTTACCCACAGATTTCAAAAGAACAATACCATCAGCTCTGAAGCAGACACAACATTCTGTTAAATTAGAAAACTGCCTTCAAATTTCCATTAAGATCCTAAATAAGGAAAAAGTACTATAATAAAACTATTCTCCAGTGATGAATTAATAGGGGCTCATGCTGAACTAGGAATGCATTTGAAAATCTGTAGTATGCTAAATTCCATTTCATAGTGCTTTTACTTTAACTCTTATAAAAAATCCAGTTACTTAACACACTGAGATCTATACAAAAAAAGTTATTTCCAAGTACTAATGGAAACTGAATATTTGATAACTGGAACAGTATTTATCAGAATGAATGAGATAAATAACTAAGGAATACAAAATGTTCTGCTTTGTCCGGTATTTATAAATTCATACTATATAAAGGGGAAATACTGGGGAGAAGTATCAATATTCCATGCTCAAACTGAAGAGAAAAATTGGCTAAATTGACCTGTGGGTTTGTTTAAAAAAGCCAACTGGCCCCAGGTTTACCAGCGGCTCCCATAAATCGTGCTTGGGAGGGGACATAAATACCTGAGCTTAACTTCCCCTCCCTCAAGTCACGTCAGGCTCACCCAGGCACAGTTCAAGGACAGCTGAAGTCAACCTGAGCTGACACATTTGTGCTGCTCCTGCCCCTGGCTTGGCTCTCCTGGCCTCTCCCTTCAGAGCTGCTGCTCTGAACCCACCTGGCGGAAACTAAGCCAGCAAAAATGGGGAAAAACCCCCAACTTTGTGCTAAACGTGGGCTCACACCAGAAAAAGTGCTGAGGAAAGGCAGGGGGTGGGGAGCAGGAACACAGCAATATCCATGTAAAGCTGCTTAAATACCTTTGCTTATTAGGGAGCTGCCTCCATCCTCGGATCTGCGGGCCCTCCCTGGAGCCCTGAGGCCTGTGGACAGTCAGCCCACTTGGGACTGGCAAAAGCCCACTTCCCTTCTGATGTGGAATCTGATTTATTATGCCATGCAGAAAGTACCTAATTCTGTCTAATATTAGAGTATGAGCAAAGGATGGGGCAGCAGCAGCAGCGGGGGCCGAGACAGGAGTCAGAGGCCCAAATGTGGTGGAGGCCCTTCCACAGGGACATGGAGAAGCTGCATCAGGCAAGCAGCTTTCTCCTCACTTCTGAGTGAGCAGCTGGTGGTGCCCCAAAGTTCCATATTCCCACCCACAATGCCTATGGAGGCTGCTCCTACAGCATTCCCGACCTCCTGCTGTGGGACACTCGCTCTCCAGCAGAAGGGGCCCCAGAAAACATCTACTGTCACCACTTCTCCACTTACCTCTGTTTTATTTATCTCACTGCTGTTGATCTATTTAAAAAACCCCCAAATCAGAACCATTAAAAGGCTCGGTAGGGATTTTAAAGCCCATCTCATTCAGCTCCCTTGCCTCATGCACCTTCCACTAGAGCAGCTTACTCAGAGCCCCATCCAGCCTGGCCTCGAACACTTCCAGGGACAAATCTGGGGCTGAAAACTGACATCTGTGTAGTAAAAGCAGGGAACCTCCTGCTCTGTTCCTCCTCCCTTCTCACATCCCACCCCACAGGTACTGTGTGACCAAGAGGTGCCTGTGCCAGCTCCTCCCAGACACTGAGTATCTCCTGACAGGTAACAAATTACTGCAAGGCAACCCCGGGGGGCTGCTGCCGTGGGTGCCCTGTTCCCAGCAGTGCTGCTCCCTGAGCCTCTCAGGGGACAGGAATCGAGGCATCTCCAGTGGATTTGAAATTAAGAGAAGCCTATTTGTGCAACAAAACTTGTTTTTTGAGGTACCCAGAGCAGTCATCTCCTGATGTTTTAGAAAGTCGGCCTTAACAACAACCAGAAACCAGATCTATATCCTGAACAATCAAATATAACTCAACAGAACAAGCTCATATCTTCGGTATTTTGATTTGTCTCCAAAACAAGATACAGTAATTACATCTATAATCAAATATCGTAATTCACAGTTTAATGTGGTGCATTTATGTAGTCAATCATAATTAGTTCAGGTTTTTTAGGTTTCTGAAACCCTGTCTCGATGAGGGAGACTGGAAACACCAGCTCAGAGATTCAGCAGCACAATCTTTTCATGTATTTGTGCTTCATTTACCTAACAGGGGATTTCCACAACAAATTTTACTCTGGTGAAGTTGAATTTATACCAAAATAAACGTCACTTTTATATCAGTGAAGCAAAACTACAGGAAAGGAATGTGTGTGAGCCATACCAAGGTTACAGGGAGCTTCCACCAGGGAAGATCTAATGGGAGAATCTCCTTCTCTGTAGCCAAATTTAAATTTACGCTTCTTACTTGATCCTCAGCCATTCCCTTAATTAAAGAACAGTGCTGAAAGCACACATACACTTTTCAGTTAGTGCACTGCAAGCTTCAAACTGAAGTGAAAAGGTTCTAAGAGCACCGCAATGCACTCGGAGCAATTTTAAAGTGTAAATTTCCATTGGCAAACGGACTCACGCAAGTCATTCTTTGTTCTCACAGATGTCTGTTGGATGTATCAAGGACAAAGTTGTCCTGTTTATTTATTTATTTCTACCAATACTTGGGAAATCAGGTTGTAAGGCAAAAAGTACCGTGCTGCTTTTACAAGAGGGATTATTGCCTAGCTGGGACACAGATTTAGCAGGATGCAGAAGTGATCAGGAGTGCAAACCTCACTAAGGGGAGCTGTGCACTTAAATCCCTGTCCTGAAAACGCTCCTGAACTTCCCTGTGCTGACGGGAACTGCCACAAGCTAAAGTCAGTGAGCAACTCATGGACTGAGGAAGTGCTGGAACCCAGTTCTTGAGGGGCAGAGCTCTGTAAGGTGCAGCAGTGAGAGCTCAAACCTCCACCCACCACCCCACGCAGGCACAGAGCTTTACAGGGACAAATTTAATTTCCCACCTCCCTCCCCGACGCTTTCCGAGCGGCAGAACCACGGCTCCCATCTGGCCACGGGGAAAATGGAAAACTCTCTAATTGGCCCAGCTGCCTTCGCCTATAGAAACTCTACAGAGTAACAACAGTTGGCTTTTAAACTCGGGAGCACTCTGCTCTGTGCTCTGTGAGCGCTGTGAAGAGAAGCCCAGGCTGGAGCCAGCAGCGGAGCTGTTAACCCTTTCTGCTGCCTTTCCAGCAAACACCTGCCAACCTGAGGGCTTCCATCAGCCCTCTGGAGCACGATGTTTCACAGCTGAAAAGCTTTGCAGGGACAACGATTTGCAGCATCCTCATGTTTTATCAGTGCACTACACTGCATTCATTAAGAGCTCAACCTGTAGGGTGGGTGAGGCCCAGCGAGCTGGATGTGCCACCTGGGTCCCTGCCACAGTGACAGGATGCTCAGGGAGGCTCAGGGAGGCTCAGAGCAAAGTGATGTGACCAGTTCAGATTGTCCAGCAGAAACCCAGCATATCACAGGATCACAGAATGACCTGGGTTGGAAGGGACCTGAAGGATCATCTTGTTCCACCCCGCTGCCATGGCCAGGGACACTTTCCTCTATCCCAGGTTGCTCAGAGCTCCATCCAACCTGGTTTTAAACACTTCCAGGGATGGGGCAGCCACAGCTTCTCTGGACAACCTGTGCCAGGGCCTGACCACCCTCACAGGAAAGAATTCCTTCCCAATACCCAACCTAAACCTACTCTCTGTCAGTTTGAAGCCATTCCCCTTGTGCTGTCACTGGGTGCTCCTGTAAAAGGCCCCTCTCCATCTTCAGGCTCCCTTCAAGGTGCTGACATTCCCTGCACACACAAAATGCTGAGCCCTGAGGGCTCTGTGCCCACCTGGCCACACACACCCTGCCAGCACACCAGGCTCATGTGAAGCAGCCCCAAAAGCACCATAAGAAGCAAAAGAAGCTCTTACCTCTCCCTGGAAACTCTTCAGTAATGGAGCTACCTGTTTGCGCAGGTCCTGGAAGACAGAAGCAGGATATTCCATCAGAAAAACCGGGAAGGACAAGTCATCATCACATTTTTCCTGATGTTATTTTCAGTTCTTCAGTGTTACTTAAATTCTGATCGCATTTTATGGCAGCTTTGATTAAAATAGAATTATACCTGGAGTTCACTTTGAGCAGGTCTGAATTTCCAGTTTGACGTACACCTGCATCTGCTGCAAATGGTATTAATTATCCAAACTGTGGTGGTGCTGGGTAGGCACCGAATGCCTTCAGTCTCCTAATTCAGCTGAAACATTAATGAGATTAGCAGTAAATGCCTCTATCTACCTCCACAGCAGCTACACCTCTGAACTTATGCCAAGGAGATTCCCACAAGTGGAAGCCAGGCTTAAAGGAAGATGATTCTGGACCATCATTTCAACTAAGAGTGTTGCCATTTTGTAAAATCTCTGTTTCATTTATTATTTTCCCAAGAGTGCTCTGGCTTTAGTTATCTGGACTGGAGCACATTGAAGATGACAAGTATTATTTGTTGGGTTATGTGTAACTCAGAACTGCTTCTTGCAAATTACAACACACTTACTGCTACAAAATTCATTAAAATACTGCCCACAGAATCACTCTAAAGGTTTACAGCATATTTTTACTTAGCAGCTGAGATAATTTAGGACAAAAAAGGTTTATTTACCGTACATAACATTTCCTATGGCTTCATTTCTAACCTGGTTTGGCTCTAATTCACTTACAAATTTCATAATTCTTATTATGTGTGTGCCTGAAGAATAAAATCCAGTAACTTTGCAGAGGACACTCTTAGTCAGGCACAGCCACGATGTTGCATTCCTGCTTTGGCCACTGCACAAGCAGCCACTTCATGGTGCACTTACACCTGGGAATAAATCTGGAGAGGATTAAACCAGTTACATGATGCTGCCTCACCTGGGAGGGCAGCAGTGGTGCTGCTGGCAGGGAAAAGGTGGAATTCCCACCCTTGGAGATTTCCAAGGCTCAGCTGACCAGAACTAGTGCTAAAGGGTGCTAAAGACCCATTTTTATGGCCAGGTGAGATTCTGGACAACCCCTCTAACGCTGAGTCCTGTGATGCTGTGGGAATGGTGCCCACAGCTGGGACAGGCACAAACTGCTTCAGTAACCATCATCCTCCTGCCTGCACACAGGCTGAGCTACCTGAACCTCGTGCAGCAGGTCACAAAGACATATTTGAAGTGTTTTCTCTACATAGAAAAGGATCTGTTGAGGCCTCGAGCTTCTTGGAAAAGAGGGTGACCTTAAAAAGTTGGGAAATTCTCTTTTTCAATACATTTCCTTTTACATCTACAGTCATGCAACATATTGGACGTTAAACCACTCACCAAAACACTCTCAGCTCTGGATTTAATCTGATTTTCCTGACGGAAAAGTAGGCTTTTGAGAGAAGTGATTTTTGTCATTTAAATGACAAGTCATGCAGAGAGTTGGAGTATCAGGAGTTCTCCCACTCCCTGAGAAATGGCTTAGGGGGCCCAAGGCAAATGAAGCTATCAAAGACAAATGATCAGCCAAATTTCACTTCTGACATGGTTACTGCACTAAAATACAGCTTAATCCCCATCAAGTCAAGGATAATACTGCAGCTTTCGGAGCTCTCTCTCTGGACCGAACCAAACTGTGCTTCTGTTCTTAGGCCAACTCAAGCCACCTAAATTTTTCCTGATATAACCTGCTGCCTGTTTTGGGACAGAAAAAGGTTGGACACTGTCCTTGTGTATCACAAATGTCACAAATTACACTTCGACCAAAGCAAACTGGCAGGCTGAGCAGCTTTTCCCCACTCCCTGCCTCCTCAGGGAGACCTGAGGGCTGTGCACCTTTTAGAACGTGTTTTCTTTGTAACCCGACGATGCTGACATTGAAGAAAGTAACAATAACCACTGACGGCAAAATAAATGCCCACATTCAAGGCCAAAATCTGGCAGAGGAGGTTTTAGTGCCCAGTGAAATTACAAACAGAATTAGATTTACAGCCCGGATATTGGCACCCTTTATAAAATCAGGAAAAATTATATCATCCAAGCAAAGCAACTTCTCTTGAAATAAAAACCTCAGCTGGTTGGAAATCACTGGGTTTAGGGCTTCTGTCCCTGATACTGCCTCTGAATTTACTGACTAGTTTGGCAGCAGCCAGAAAAGTGATGTCAGAAGTGAAGGCAGAAATACAGGAGAGCTAATCCCAGATCCAGAGGCCGGAGAATGTCATCCGTGCTCCTGTGTCCATGGCAAGCCCTAGCCAAGATCCTGCTGTTTAACTGCCTCCTCTGGCACACTCTAAGTTCTCAAAGACAGGATTTGCAGCACTTTTTATTTCATGATATAAACTATGTCAGGCCTTCACCTTCATATTCATCCTGAATAATGAGGGATGTTGTTGTTGTCTGTTTGTAAGAGAAAAGAGGGAGAGAAGAAGCGGGGGAAAGGAATAGAAGGAGCATCCCAAAGCCATGAAAACAGTTGGTCAAGCGGTCAAAAAGGGAGAAAACCTTTCAAGTGCATTCATTTAGCAAATTCAGGATGCTAAACACTCATCCCAGCAATCAGAAAGTTACCAAGCAAAGTTGATGCCATAATGGGAAAACACGTGCTCGGTTCAGACAGCAGCCTGTGGTGGGGGTAAAACTGGTTTTAAAATATTTCCTGATAGAGGAGGTGGCAGCTCAGGATTCAGCCCCGCTGGCAAACAATGTAATGGTTATCCCACTGCAATCCATCTGGGACAATCCCAGCACACATCAGAGCACACACCTGAAGGGGGTAAAATGCTTTGACAGCTTGAAATGTTCACAATAACTTGGAATCCGCTGCAGCTGAACAACTGAGACAGAGCATCCCACGGCCATTCCCTCCCCCGAGCAAACAGCCAGGAAAGGGAACTGCAGGAATGTGAGCCAGCATTTTAAACTCAGCCAAACGCTCCATGCAGGTGAGTGGATAAATGGCACACACCACAGCAAAAGGCATAAACACCTTTTCCACACCAGTTTTTCTTTTCTCCCCTCCTTTCCTGGCTTGCCCTTGGAAAGAGTTTATAGGAAAGAGTTTATAGGGCACTTTTATAATTCCTTCCTCGGCGAAACAGCATCAAAACTCGAGACAGCTCACAACCGAAGGGAAATAAAAATAAACAGACAGAAGTCAGGAATACATATGCCTCGAGTCACAGCTCTGCTGGGGAGATTTATTTTTAGCAGTTCGGAAAAATTTCTCATCAGACTTTGTCTCAAAATTTTACACTGAACTTCAAAAGGAATTTTACCTTCTTTACACTAAATTGAACAGGAAGAAGGACGTTCAGTTCAGACCCGGGGGAATCTGCAGTGTTGGTTAGCAAGGACACTGGGTGATTTATTATCTGCTTAAAGTGTGGTGGCCTTTACTGCCTGGGCTGTGATCAAAACAGGAAAAGCATCCAGGCTCCAGCCCTCACACAGCTACCAAACCACTGCGGCCAAGCAGAACAGCTGAAAAGGGTGCGTGCAACTGAACATTAAAACAAATTATAATTTATCAACACAAACACACTGAAATATTTGACTATAGGAATACAATCCCATTATTAGCCTATTTTTCTGTGCCATCTAAATACATGCATTCCTTCTCGCTGGATGATTTATCAGGGGTAGAGCAGTTTTCTGAAAGAGGCTCTATCACAGACAAACTCAGTATCCGATGAAGAGCCCATGAATTAGGATGCTGTCTCATTATCTGAATCAAATCTGATGGCTGAAAGCTAATATAGCATTTCCTCTTTACAAGAGTAAAAACAAAGAGTTTATATTTTGATCAAGTAGCTAAACAATGAAATCTGAATCCACATAATTTTTAACTCCCTTTCCATTCTCATTAAAAATAACTCCACGGAAAATAAACCAAGAATAAATCTATGTTAAAATCCTGGGCACCAAATGCATCTTTCTGACAACTAAACTACATTATTTATCTAGATCTTAATACCCTGTGTACAGTACAAAGGACATAGCAATGGTCAGGCTACCAACGCTGTATTTGTAATTTACTTGAGGTCTGAAGCTACACAAGCACCTTCTGATCTCCTCACAGGCTGCTCCATCTCATTTACCTCCCAAATGCTTATCTCTAAATGTCACAACAAGAGCCCTCTGACCCCCGTTTGATGAAGTGGCCCAGCAAGGCTGAGCTTGACCTACACACCTTTGTCATCTACACAAGGACCGTGCTCCTGTAAAACAAAACAACCCGAAAACCCGGGGGAACATTCCAGCGTGGGCCTCCCGCGCCACATTTCCTACCAATTGTTCCGTATTTCGCCTGCTGGAGCCACGCACGGGCTGGGGAACGTCCCCGTGTCTGGCACAGGAATCGTAAGGAGAAGCAGCCCACTGTCATCAGCGTGGGTGACATCACCAGTTCAGCTGTCACAACCCAGTCTGGAGCAGCCTCATCACCGGCGAGAAGCTGCGGCTGCCCTGCCGCCTTCCCCTTCCGTGTCCCCTGCCCTGTCCGCCCGTGTGGAATCAGGCACTGACGAGGGCCCTGCACTCCGAACTGGCAGGGGCTGGACAGCCTGACCCCAGATTCCTTCTTGTAAGAACTTAAAAAAACAAAAGGAAAAGAGAAAACCCAACAGAGAACAACCCCCAGGAGGTACTGGCTGCGCAGGAGGGTGTTTGTAATTCCATCAGTACCTAACACCTCCCATCCCTGGACGTGTTCAAGGCCGGGCTGGGTGGGCCTTGGAGACAGCGGGGCTGGTGGAACGTGTCCCTGCCCATGGCAAAGGAATGAGATGGGATTTAAGGTCCCTTCCAACCCAAATCATTCCATGACTCCATGATAAGAAATAGCACAGCTGAAGGGGAGCTCTCTCTCTCCTCTCTCCTGTCAAAACCTGTGTGCCAGGTTTATGGCGCTCTCCCCGGAGGCAGCGTGCTGGGAGGGTGGATATCTGTTCCTAGGGATTGGCAGGATGTTTATCCGTGTGCCCTCACAGCCAGGGCTCCGTACACTCCATCCACCCCGCTATTATCTCCAGAATGCTGCTGAGCTTCCCATAAATACAGCTGAAACGGGGAGAGGTGAGAGGCAGCCAAGCATGAAGGATTTGGGAAGAACGCTGGCATCAACTTCTGAGGTGTGTTTGATTACTGTGTACTTCAAGGACACAACTTGTCACTGTGAAACACACAAAGCAGCAAGTTAACTATAATTAGGAGTAAGCAGTTCTGCTGGGTAATTAGAGAGAGGCAGCAAGCACAGATGCTTCGCCCTGCTATGGGGAAATGGGTGAAGGGGTTGGGATCACTCAGACGCTCACCTACCAGTGCACAAGTTTTAAATATTATTTCTTTGTATTATGAAAAAATCCAGAATATTCCAATTTTTTGGAATCCTGGGCACATGTGATTGAGGGTGTACTAAAGGCAACATTTAAGTCTTTATGCTTAATTAGTTCCAGGAAGTTCCACTTTGCTTTAATCTAAAAGAGATGAAACTGAAATCCCAGATAGTTGTTCAAACAGGTATTATACAGTAGCTTAGATGACTTACTTAATTCCTAAAATATAAGACAAAGTAAATCATATGAGTAAACAATTTATTGCTCAATTTACACTTTGATTTAATGAGATATAAAACCTCTTATTGCTTAAGGCTGCTGAAGTATTTACTTGAAATCCGATCATTAAAGAATGAATCACGATCTTATCAATCTTCTATGATATTTTTAGTTAATTCAGTACACTAACATGCCAGTGTTTTCGCTCTACAAAAAAATCCCTTTTTAAAGTTACATTTATAGATATGTTTCAACCTAGCACAATGATAAATAAAAAATCTTGATTTACAGTAGCAAAATGTACACCACAGTACTTTCGGAAATATTTCAAGCTCACAGATCTTGTGCAAATTCCATTAGCTTTAATTATTTATTAGCAGTAGATTTAGATTACTGTTCTTGACCTATTTTTCAGTGTATGGACCCACCCAGCAAGAAGTGAAAAAATATTCCATTTGTGAAGGGCTGGTTTAGTGAGCTCAGCCTTCAGCTTCGAGTGGAACATTGAGCAAAACCCTGGGCACTTCAACTGGGGGGGAGAGAGGTTACAAAGCAGGGCCTGCAGAATAAGCACTGATGCAGGTTCCTTGAAAAGAGACGGAATTTTTGCTGTCTGACCGCTTCAGACAATTTTGCAAGACTGCAGCCACATGACGATCCCGCACCGAGAACTTTTCAAGAGTTTCTTTGTGGAAGTCCCCTGCTTTCTACCACACTCCAAAGACCACGTGGGTCCTACTGAGCCATGGGGAAATGGGTCAAGAGAGAGAATTTTGGGGCCGGTCCTGTGAGCCCTTGCAGTGGCAAGGTGCAAACTGTCCTCCTCCCGAGCTGGGCAAAAGGGAGCATCTGGGAAGGAGCTTCCTTGCCACGCTGGGACTTTGCTTTCACTGGAATTTGCCCGAGTCTTAATGGAATCCTCTTATGGTTTCTTCCAAGTTCAAATAAACAAAAATCTCACAGGTTTACTCTGGGCCTGTGCAGCCACGTCCAAACAGCCTGGGGACCTTCACAACTGTTTAAAAAGCCACCCTGCCGGAGAGGAGCTGTTGCACCCGAACGTATGTATGGAAGCGTGTGTATATATACATACACACACTACGCAGAATAGAAAAAGGATTTTTTTAACTAACTTTACAAATTAACGTGGTGAACTAAGCTTTTTAGCTTCATGTGACAACCCTGATGTCATTTATAAACCAGTGAGTTAACAGTGGCTAGGAAAGACATTGAACAGGAACTACTCAAAAAGTAGAGTTGCTAGGAAACAAAAAAATTACTTCAAACAAAAATGGTTCAGGTGGCGCTTTGGAAGGAGCTAATTCTAAAGAAATGAACGCCTGGTCACTACAATTCCAGTAGAGAAAAGAAGGAAAGCATGACTCGTGTAACAGTTCACCAACACGCGTAGAAAATCAAGCATCACTTTTGACAAACATATTAATTTAAAAGGCTTCACACTGGGTAATGGCTCCATGGAGATTCTCCCTCCTGCTCTCCTGTTAAACCCTGTGGTCTCTGCTGAAGGTTTGAGGTGACACCAAACACGCCTTGTCATGGAAAAACCACATCTGCATCATCCCAGGGCAGCAGAACTCCTTCTTTATGTAATGAGAACGCATCTGATACCCTAAATAAGCATTTCAGAACCTCTGAAGTGCACTGTTCTTGCCAGCAGGACAGCCATGTGCCAGTGAAATCCAGGAATTGCCATTCCTAGCTTAGGCCAGTATCCCTACACAGAGAAAAGATAATCAGAGCTTTGTCAAGTACCTGCAGATGTTATGAGTGCATCTGGCAAAAAAAATGGGAAGCAAACTGACTGCTCAGTTGTGCATCCCCATAGTTTTACATCCCAAAAAACAGCCTCACCTACATTTGTCAAATTTTAACCTGCTCTGTCCCTCCGTAAATTCCATGTTGTTCCACAAGTTCTCTGCCGCTGTGATTTGAGTTTTCCAGTGAAAAAGATCCTGGACACTCCTCCCAAATCAAATCCTGCAGGATTTCGTCCTCCATCCACTGCATTTTTCACTCTGAAAGTCTATAGAAAAAGTGTTCCTAACACTCCCCTGGTTATCCAGAATTACAGCCTGCAGATCAGAGGTTTCTCTTCAGTGTAAAATGGGGAACTTCTCAAAAAAATGTAATTATGATGAGCCCTAAAAAATTAACGTGGCTAATTAGAGGCTAATGACAGGGGCCACGATTCTGCAGAAGAGGCACCTAAGTGCTGTGGTCCAATTAACAACACCAGTTCAAACCCAGCCTAATGCTTCACACGGTGGATTTAGAAAGAAGAATATTTAATGTGAAACCATAATTGCAGCTGTAATTTTCCATATTCCCTGCACACAAGCAGTGCTGGAATCAGAGTGCACCCTACTTCAGCCTTCTGGGATGATGGGATCACGAGCTGGAGCTGTCTGGCTGCACTGGGCTCCTGGGACTGGGATTTCTCCTCAGTCTCAAGGAAAAGATGGGTAGAACCATTCAGAAATCATGAATTCCAGTGTAGTGCTTCATTTAGGAAAAGTGAGATTACTAAAAGCCATTCACGTTGCAAAACCTGTTACTGGTTTCCAGAATACAAGCACCCTGCTTTGAAGTCAAGGTAAGTTTCCAAGGAGAATAATTCTGTGTTAAATATAATAATGAGGAGCCAGGCTTCATCCTCACGGCTCCTTACAGGCCATCTGTAAACTGCTGGGACTGCAGCTATTGCCACACTGTTCTCCTTACTTCTCTCTCACACACAGAGTACAAACAGAGCTGTGAGCAGCCCGTGCATTAATCACACTCTGACACACCTGCCTGCAAGAACACAGGTGTATTTGCTGATTTCTATCATTCCAGTCAGCCTTTTGCTTTGATTTCAATGCAAGAGAATCCAATACTACACAATCCTCTAATAATCGTTTTATAAGATTTTCTTCTTAATCTTGATCCTGACCATCCAGTCTTATTCAAAAGCCAGTTGCTCCTACAGAAAACAAGTTGTTTCATCAGGACTTGAGTAAAAAGCCTGCTTGTCCTGCAAATACATGTCCTATATTTGCTGAAACTCTCATGACCATCATCTTTGCTGTCTTTATTTCTTTGTGACTTCTTCCATGCAGGGAGTCACTGGCTGTGGGTTCAGGCATCGCCCTTTGGATGCAGCTGATGTGAAAACTTCAGATTCCAACAAAGATGAGAAATTCAAAGGAAAAAAATAAATTGACAACCTCAAAAACATCAGGATACAGACCCAGAGGTTTTACTACATCTAATTTAGCATATTTGGTAAAAACACCTCGAAATTAATCTAACTGTCATCCTGCTGACCTAAATAAAAAAAACACAGCACCGAGCTTTTCATGTTGCTTCAGTGAGTGAAGGAATTCGGGGAAAACAAACTTTTGCTGCCTTTACGCTTCCTGGCAAAATTCCTATGGAAACAGGCTCAGGCCCATGATGCACATGCTTCGGGAGCACACAGTAGATAAAAATGAATCATCCAGATGAAAGAAAGCAAGCGCTCACTACAGACTTATTCAATACATTTACTGTTTGTTAGTTGAACTTCAGAAATAAAACCCCACATAAAGCGCTGTTGAGCAGCAGCATCCCCTCACAACTGCAATATATAGTCTCAGCTGGGATTAATTCCCAAATTCATGCGTTGAACTGTGAACTGTTCCAGTGTTTGGAGGGGGTGGGGAGGGAAAGGAGGTAAAAAGACCAGGGAAAGGAACCCAGAGGATGGCAGATCGGGAAGGGAGACGCGGGGAGCCGGAGCGAGCGGTTCCCGCTCCCGGGCGCGGCTGAATCACAATCAGCTCGATGGCAGATGAAGAGGAGACACGCTTGTATAATAATAAATCAGCAGAATTAATACAGGCTTATCTTCTACCAACTTAGAAGGGGGAGGTGACAAATTGCACTTGAGGACAAACAGTTTGACTGTTGCCAGCATAAGCTGAGCGTCTATAGGAAATGGCTAAATTTAGACAGCCAGCTTTTGATGAGAGCCACGGAAATTAATTCAAGTTTTTTGTCTGTGGTTTGTGTTTTGTTGGTTTTTTCTTTTT
>VYZQ01057026.1:8448-39354 GCA_013400655.1 Mystacornis crossleyi
TATCAGCATGAATTGACTAATTAAAACTTCAGCTTTCCTCAATTTCTCCACCTCTCTTGCAGCTATAGTTTCCACCTTTAGGCCTCGGACAGCCTGAGTGTCCTTGAATAGCAAGCTCAGAGAAGCTTTGTTGTGTCTATCCGGCCTAAGAGAGCAGCTAACAAGCTGTAAGAGACTTCATAGTTCTACACTAGGCAATACCAGATTAAAAAATATAAAAGTTAAAACCTAAGGCATTAGATGGATACTTCAGAAAAGTAGATTTAAGACAGAGTTCACCTGTCGAAAACTCTAGAACTCTACAGTCCTGATTCTAAAAAAAAATTAGACACCCAGACAGGGACTCAGCAGGTTGAAAAAGGCCAAGTAAGATCTTAATCTCCTTCTGCCTTTTCTTCCACCCTTCCTACATGCTCCATTTTGCCATTTTGGTCCATGATTTTATTTTCCCTGTAAAGATTTGTCTTTAACAGAACAACTCTCATGAGCATTTGTCTGTGTACAAGATCAGTGCTTAAGCAAAACAAGTCACCATCCCCTCTGAATCCTCCCATGCCATTGTGATGTTAAAGTGATTTATAACAAAGAATTTATATCTCATTATTCAATAATGGGTGTTGTTCAGAATTCAGATTCTATCTGGCTCCATTAATTACATGTGAATGATTTTTTTCCCCTCCTTTTCCAACAGAAAAATAAGGTGCTGCCAGAGCAGTCTGCCTGAAAGGTTCGAATGTCAGGGCAGCAATTTTGAATCAAATGGATCTGACTCAACCAATGCAAGAATGAGAACAGCTATTAGAGATTCCGTGACAAGTTGCTGTGACAGGGAAAAGCCTAGAACTGCTTTTCACCCACCTGCCTCCATGACTTTGGCTCTGTCCTGAATGCACAAAATGCAACACCAGGCGAATAAACAACCTGTCCTGAAACCTCTGTGGCTTTTCCTATGGCTAGCACTAAGGGTTCCTCCTTTACGTTCCCAGATAAGGGACTGACAAGGGCAGTTCTGCAGTTCCGAGGGAAGTACTGCAAGTTACACTGCAGGAGGGCATGGGGCCCAGAAGAAGCTTCCACTGAGCAGGTTTTTAAACTTTCAAGCCTCTGACAACCCAGCCATTTATCTGATTTCAGCACCATTTTATATTTATCTTCTACCCAGACAAGCTTTTTCTTGTCCTGGTTACATGAAATTAAATTTTAAACACAGGAATGATTTTGCTCTGCATAGTTAAGACTACTTCTGGTTTGCTACTTCTGGTTATCAATAGAAGTCTGAAGAAGGGCTGCGTCTTATCCCTCCTGAAGGCTCAGGGACACACCAGGAAAGCAAGCAAAACTGGGAAAAAAATGAAGACCCCCTCCAGGGGAAAAAAAAAAAAAAAAAAAAAAAAAAAAAAACAAGCAACCAAACAACAACACAAAAAAAAAAAAAAAAAAAAACAAAAAAAAAAAAAAAACATTCACACCCCTCTGAGAAGGACTNAAACAGCCAACCAACCAAGCACACAAAAAAACAACCACCAAACGCACTGGAAATACACAGAGAGCAAAGAGAAGAGTCTTTAAATTCAATTCAATAGCATAAAACTTCAAGTCATATAACTTTTCCCATACATTGAATAAGTGTCCCATAGTATTTTTTAAATAGCATTTAAGGAAAGTACAACAGAAGTATCCCTTGGGGCCCAATTCACCTCTTAAACACATTCACCTTTATCAGCATCACTTTTATCTGAAAATTTATGAGAACAACATGTACCTGACCTGCCTCTAAAGAGACCACAATTTGCAACATATCAGGTGGCTACCTTCTAATGAGCAGGAGAGAAGGGGTGAGGGAGATTTTTCCCCAATTCCTCTGGTACAACAGACAAACAGCCTCCAAAGACTTCCTAGAGAAACCTCCATTCAGGTAGAGCAAAGAGCACAGAACGATTAGGACCTTAAAATTATTGGAGAAGACTGCCCCAGAAGAGGCCTATTTGAAATAAGGGGCTCTGCTTTCTCTCCCTCCTCCATCAGGGACGATGACACCAGGAGGTGGGAAAGAGGCTGATTTCTCCTCAGTTCTGTGTGTCTTCACTGTAGCAACTGGTAACTCAATATTCTTGAATTAAAACCAGAGCTGGACAGGTTATGTCCTGATAAACATAATACAGTTTGTTCTTTGGCAGTTTTGTCAGCCACTTCATATTTCCTTAATTCCATCACTCACAAGCTGCCTAAGCACCCAAAACTAAATATGAAACATTCAAATCACTTAAAGGTTTCCTGGGAAAGGTACCTGACTGCATGGGACCAGCTCATGTGTCCAGAACTGCCACATGTATAAAGAAGGCCCTTTAAACATGGAAAGACTGTGTCCTGTCCTCCTTCATTTGCATTTTCCTGGCCTTTTCCAGCTGCCTTCCTCTATTTGTATGCATCTGTTTACCATCTACCATTACCAATGTTCTTCCTCCATCAATGTTTGCAGTTCTCCTGCAATGTTTCAAGACTTTTGCCCTGGCCAAGCTGTCATGTTAACCCGGCTTCTCTGAAGGCACTGCTTGCAGCTAAATTTGTGCAGAAAAGCCACCAGCCTGGAAAAATAGCAGGAAAGGTTCAATTAAAGACTGTATAGGAGACAAGTTTCATGTGTGACCTCTCTCCTGCTCTCCAATGTCATATCAGTCTCCTTGATAATTCCTACAGATAACAGCAAAACCAACAAATGACACAAGAGAAAAAGACTTGTCAAAGTAGGTGGTGACCTGTGCCACCAATTTCTCTAATAAAGGGATGGGTTTGTTTCCTACTGGCATTTGTTTTCTGCTGGGGACGTATCAAGGCTTGAAATTCTCAATCTGTTACTGTTGTTAGGCACGAGATCAGTCTCTAAACTTCTATTTCTGTGGTGGGATACAAGATTAAACATAAAATAATCACCAAAATACTTTTTGCCACTTGAAAGGACTGTCAGAGACTGAAAATAGTTTATGCCTCAAACACTGATATAAAGTTTTAAAGAAGCTACAGAAATCTCCTTGAAGAACTTTGGACTGTAAATCGAACTGCTGATTAGATTAAAGGAAAGCCATTGTTCAGTCACCTCAGGCTGAGGGAGAGGTATGCATCCACAACAGGCCAAAGCCCCCAGCTGCCATCCCAGCTGAGTTGGGGGGGTGGAGAGCACAGCCCACAGGTTTGCACAGCCTTCCCCCCAAACGAGGGAAGAGGAGGAGGTCTGGGGTGCATGGTGTAACCTGTGGTGAGAGGCAATAAAACCCATCCTCCGATTACACAAACTGGCCCAGCTGTGGAACCCCCAGCCCCCCAGGATCCACGGGACATTCACGTGAGAGGCTTTGCCCCACAGGGCTGCAGGAGATGCGACAGACCCAGAGTCTGCTGTAAGAGACTGTCCCCTCCCCCAGGGGGACATGCCCGGACATGCCTGCCGAGCCTGACCATATAAACCCATCGGATCCTGTGCTTTCCGCGGGGACCTTCACCACCAGGAAGGCCAGCTGGAGAGGATCAACAGAACATCGCTGGGATCCACAGATGGTGATAATTTCCTTATTCTGTCCCTGTCATTCTCTTTCTGTCCCTCCCCCCACCTAATTTTCTACTTTTTTCTTCCTTCCTTCCTTCCTTCCTTCCTTTCTTTCTCTCTTTCTCCCTCTCTCATATCTACCATCAAATAAAACTCATATTATTGTCACTGGCATATGGTCTCGTTGCACCTTAGTTCGGGCAGAGGAATTTCCAAAGAACCTTAATAATAATAATAACTGGATCTTAACAAAGGACAAAATTTCCTATTGAATATTTCTAAGATCTTTGATTTACATCTCAGGCTCACAAAACGTGTTTTCCACTTGCCTCATTTGGGTATCTTCAGGCTTTTCCAGGTTCTTTCTTTCCCTGTTCTTTTTTATCTTATAATTACCCAAGGAGAGCCACTTAACACTGTTGCCATAAAGATGAGAGCCGTAGAAGAGTGGCGTGTTTAACACCTTTCAACCAACTGAAAGAACCTGAGAAGATGAAGAGAGAGAACTCGATTATCAGTGCTTTTTTGGGGTTATAAGGAAAATCACCTAATGACTGTCGACCCTTAGACTTGCTTTGGTTACAGGCTTATGCCACGGCTAAGCCAATGTGGTCTGAATCAAATTCCAGGTAAAATAGTCAGAATCCTTCTGCATCCTTACATGGTCTTACTGTCCCAAGGGGACAGCCTCTATCTGCTCGCCCCTACACAGATTCCCTCCACTTGGCTCTGTACCCAGAGTCGTAAGAAAGTCATTTCAGGAACAGTGTTCTAGGCTTCTTAAACAAACAGTATACATTGGAAGAGTTACTGCCAAGGATTAAAATAATGCCTAAGTGATTTTTTCCAGGCACTCCACAATACAGTAATTTTTTCATCCAACAGCCTTTCATGTGACACTTTTATATAAAAATGTTTACAGGAAATAGCAAACTTTCCTTTCGTTCTTCAGGTTACATGTACTCCCATAAATGCAAATGCTGAGTGAAGTCATTGAACTACCTGACACTTAAAAATGAACACATCTAAGTATCCTGCTTAAGATCAAATGGTGGCTCCCAGCAGCTAAACGGATATTTCAAACACTGGATAACTGATTTTTTCCTGGCCTTCAACTGCCACTTCTAATGGGGAGTTACACAGTGAATCTTTATTAGCAAAGACGGTGGGACTTAGAGGGTCAAGCAAAGGCAGTTTCCATTTGCACTTGCGCAGTGTGATGCTCAAGCCTTTATCGTTGTGCAGACTTCTAAAATTGAAATAAGAACTGGGGACTGTCACAGAGACAAAACACGTCCAGGAACACACAGTCTCGCAGCACACCAGAGTCTATGCACTTTCTAGCAGAGCTCTAGGAAAGCTGGCAACAGCTGCTGGGAAATGCCAGCCAAAAACCCAGAATCCACTTCTGCAAAGACTTTTCCAAAGAAATGGAAACGTTTCAAATCACTAAAAAACTTTTAGGATTCTCTCTCATCAGAATAGTTCAATAATGATGTAAAAGTGTCAGTTGCATTCAGCTTTCCTTTTCTCCAAAGTTTTAGGAGGGGTGTTTTACCACAAAATTAAAAGTCAAAAAGCCTCAAAACCAATTTGAAATGAATGCCTTTACCAGTAGCACATACAGAGAGAGGCACACTGAGCCTCTGGCACAACAAACATGAAGTTCCCAAAGCTGAACTCAATGGGAATGGACTTGTGACCCCTACAATTTCCGTGGGAGATGGTTTGGCTATTCTCATGCTGGGCAAAAGGCAACACAAGGCCCTCCAGCTGAATGGGAGTGACTTATAAGGAACAAGCAAAGCTTTCCTACGAAGGATCTATCATCACCTTCCTCCTTCATTCTTGGTGGAGAGATGTCAAGGCTTTGCTTCTCTTCCCTCTGTCCTTCCTTGCATATTTTTTAATCAAGTGTTTATGTCACGGTCTTCTTTCCTCTCAGTAAAGAGAAACATCCAACCCTTCAGCATTCTGACTGCAATCACCTGCAAAAACAATGAACAAGAGCAACACAGGACATGTGGTGCTGCTTGGCCAACAGGTGGGAAGGATCCTTTCCCTTGGGCTACGTTGGCTGCCCAAGGTGTGCTGTGAGTGCAGCTTTATGCTCATGGTTACTCCACCAGCAGCTCACCATGCCAGGGACACAGGTACAGCTGCTTGTGGGGCAGTGTGCACTGGCTCTGTGACACGCCAGCTCAAAACCCTGCGACAGGAACAATCTGTTGGAGCAGGAATTTCTTACGTGTCCTTTGCTAGCAGAAGAAATCAATCACAAAGATGCACACTGGGTACAAAGGAGCTTCAGGCTCTCTTCATGTCTTCTCCCTCACTGCCAGCTTTGGGAAGAGAGCAGTTGCTACTAAAGAAAAGGGGCTTCATATTTTGCCATGTTCGTTGTCATGGTTTTTTCCCCCTAAGGCCTTATCCCAGTTAGTACAGAAGTAAATTGGCAGGCAAGGAATGCTGGCAGTTAGAACTCCTATTGCCATAGGGCTGCTTTGTGTCTCAGTGCAAGTAGTCAGGGTATTTCTGGTTTATGTTTACCATCAGAGCTGCAGTCAGTCACAAAAGCTGCAGTTCCAGCCTTGCAGCTGCAACGGGAGATACTACAGGCGTGCACAGAGGTGACTTTCCAGAAGGGATGCTGAGGTGCCTGCTCTTGTGTCTCCCTGAGCACACCCAGGGACAATACAAGAGTTTTGGGCAGCTAGGACAGAGTCCTAGTTGTTCTTCTGCACAACAAATCCAATTGACCAGCAGTATGAAGTATTAGACATTTTAAATTGTCAGAATTTATCCAAAGAAAATGCTGTTTATTTGTAACACCTTGTTCCAAACATTCCACAGGTCAGAATCTGGACCCAGTCTGGATTACCACTCAAAGCTGATGATCCTAAAAATTGAAATTTAAAACCAAGTTAAAAACTACCAACAGTAAAATTTTCTACAAATGAGAAACTCTGTTTTCCACTGCCTTGGAATGTGCTTTGTTGAATGCAAAAATGAGTATCTTGGCAAAGACAGCAGAATTTTATCACTTTTTCCAGAGGAGTCCTGAAATATTTATTACCTGCAGGAGATGAGCATAATGGAATTTATTCTAATGCTCCATCCAGAAGAGAGTTCATGAGAAAATAAGAACATGTCTTTTAATGAGTGGTACCAAGAGAAAGGTGATTGAGACTTGGCCAATTTAACTTTTCTAAAAGCTTATCCCTTTGCAGTCATTGCAAACTTCATTTTCTCACACTCAGGACACACACCTGACAATCTGACCACACAACTTCACTGGACTTTGATGTAAGGGTGAGCCTGCAGGCAGACAAACAAATTGCTTCAGCTCACATCTGTCTTTCTGGCATTTTTGTCTTTCTTCAAAAATCAACTTGGATAAAAGCAAATCTCTTGAGAGGAAAAATATGTTTCTGTTTAGTGAGGGACCATCCTTTATCCATCCTCAGATTGAGAAAGGAGGAGCATTGAGCTCTAGGACAGGAAAAGGAATGCACAAATGTTGAACTAGCTGGTGAGCAGCATTTCTATGGGAAGGCAGGAAGAGGGGGGTTTCAAAGAAAGCATATTTTGGGTGTGCAACAGGAGAATTACAACTGCTTTAGAAATGATTCCCAAGAAAACTTACTGTTTAGAGGCAAAAGTCTCACTGGGGGAAGAAGAAGCACTGTGGGTTACAGGAGAGATTCAGAGAAGGCAGCCAAGCTGCCTGTATTCACGGAGGCACTGTCACATAAAGCCACATATGGCCAACTGGCCTCCCAGCCTCCACTCCCAGATAGAAATAGACCTCTGGGATGTAAGAGGGGAGGGGGCAGACCAAAAAGGAGGAATTACCCTCCCCCTGGCCTGTGCTAGATTTGTCTGCAGGCACAAGCAGTCACGGGTCTGTGAAGCAATAAGATAACGTGACATGGCAGAGCTTAAAAATAACATTGCTGATTGGAAAACATCAGTCCATTACGTGGGACAAACTCCTGGGGCTACATGCAAAATGCTTCCAAAGTTCTCCATGACGGGAGTCCAGATCTTGAAAGGCACATAGCAACAGCAAATCACTTGTGGAAAAAAGACACTGCCCAGGTTTATTCAGTCATCCAGAAAGTACTCTGAAACTGCCTGTTACATCAGGCTCCGCAGCGAGGAAACACTGAGGTCTCCCAACATGTGCATTTCTATAGGTAATTAGAGTTTATTAAAGTGTTTCTCTATATAACAAAGGAGGACAGGAGAGTCAGAGTGTTTGGGATTAAAAGTGTTTCAGGCGTGGATATAGCTGAAGGAAAAACTGCTTCTACACAACCCAAAATAAGTTGTAATAAAATATTGCTTTGCATATACTGAATAATGGGTAATTTCACAATTTCCAATACCCATACTTTAGACAAGCTTTTACAACCCAAATTCAATGAGTTCTGCTCAAGGGACTCTTGCAACACTGTGGAGCTTGCAATATCCACAGGTATTGCAACATCTAATTGCAAAATAAAGGCTGTTTGCCTCCAAATCTCCTCATGCTCTCCCTCCAGCCAACGGTGACAATGTTACATAGAGATTATTTTCTTTTGGGTTAGTAAGTTAAATCAGCTCAATATTCATCTGACAGGCACCCAACACACCCAAGTCAAGGAAAGTAGCAGAATTGCAAGGCCAGGAGCTAAGAAGGGGAGCAGGACCTCTCCTGCCTGTAATACTGAGATATTAGGACAGCTACTTCTGGCACTGAAGTGCTGCTCACGAGCTGTTCAGCTGTCCCAGTGGTTACAGGCAAGAGTTCTGCAAGTCACTTGAGTGCCCAGTGCTCCAACGTGGACAGGAAAATAATGCTGCACCCCCCACATGTTGTGGCCACACTTGTAAAGAATCAGGGAGAAGCAAAATTGTCATAAACATTTACTGGCACAGAAAAAATACCCCAATTATTTGTGAGTGACAAGCTAGAAAAGGGAGTTTTTAAATACTCAGATTCAGAAATCAAGTGCAGCAGTTCACTACCGGTGACCACAGAACAGTGGGCATCTTGAAACAACTCAGACAATGCAACGTTTGCTGGTACCTCTGTCCTTTCCTCCTTGTTCTTGGCTGATCCCTGTACTCTGATCACCTTGCACCACACACTCCCTGTTTTTCCTCTATATATTCTAGCCAACTTCTGCTTTTCCCTCAAACTTCCAGGCCTGAATTACTGGGAGGGAAGCCTCACTATACCTTCTTATATAGAGAAAAAACACAGCACTGAACCGTTTCATGTGATAAAATTAACACAGCCCCTGGTGATCAAAGGAGAAAACCAGCATCTTCCAGAAGAGTTCAGAGTGGGACCCAGCTGAAAGTCAGAGGGCTCTGGAGGAGCCCTGAGTGCGTGGCTCAGTGACACAGCCAGGGTGACCTGCTGCCGGACAGGTGCACATGGAGGACTCCTATTCTTGCATAATGTTATTCCTCTCTCCCCTACACCTTCTGCTCCAGGTGACACCTGTGCAGCCCTGCCCCTTCTGTGGCAGGAGCACTACTAATTATGCAGTTCAGTTCATGGGAATGGCAGAACACTTAATTTCAGTTGTGAACTCTTACAAATTAAATAGGTTGAACAAGCCATAATGGACCACTAGAGCTGATGTGGAGAAAGCAGTGGGGAACGGGAAGGTGGGAGGAGCAGGATTGGTCCCTCTCACCTGATAAATTGAGCAACATCATCAAACTGTGTGACTTCTTCTGGTGAGACTGTACCAGGTCTCTCTTTGTATCTCTGCATGATTCTGTCACTGGGCACTCAGACACTCTCAAGTAAGAGTGAGAGGAAGAGGTTACCTGATCAATCAAGTATTTCCTTCAGCTGCAGTTCTTTTTCCTACAGGAAGCCCTGGCTTTTATAAACTACTCAAGAAGCAAACATCAAAGGACTCCTCTATCACTTAGTCAGGATAATTGACTGTACTTGAACTCTACCCAGTGAAGTGAAACTTTTTAAACTGAGAGCTGAAGTTTAATTTGTTATTCCTGGCAAACTGCCCAAGTGGAAATGGATCCAGGGCAGAAGTTTGTTTGTTAGATAGCAGTGAGAGATTGACACTTTTATAATAAGCCACAAAAGCAGGGAGAATAGAAAGAGCTGCTGAAACTACTGATTATCCTAAGATGTGCTCTTAATGCTGCATCAGTTACAAGATCTCCTTTTAATAATTGTCAAATAATGGAAATAAGAGACCATGAAACATCAGTAAGGAAAGAGTTTGAGCAGAGATTGTGCACATGAGGCTGATTCAAAAGAATAGGAGGAAAAAGCACAAAATCAGCTGCAGCAGGTCCTTTACAGACTGGAATCCTTTAGCAAAGACGCAAGGTACTGACTGCCAGTTCTGTCCACACTTACAGTCCATTGTATGTCCATCCATACCCTGCCCACCAGTGTCAAAAATGTAGTGCAAGGAGCTCTCAGTTGTTTGATAAGGTAGGCTACAACACACACAGGATTCCACTCCAGCGTGTTGTCCTGTAGCTCTGTTGCTCCTGTGCCTTGAGATACATAAGCTCATGGACCCTCTGCCCTACTGTGGCACAGCCTCAGCCACACCAAGCTCCAGAAAGCCAACAGAAAACATGTGGTGAACAGATAGCAAAATGGTTTCACTGCACTGAAATTCTTTGCTTTGTTTTTCAAAACAACCAACTGCACCTGACAGACACACCTTAAGCAAAAACATCACATGAACTTTACCCAGTCATCTCCCAGGTAAGCTCAATTAAGATATCACCTTCTAAATAAGAAATCTGAGGTTGCTTTTTGACTTTGGGATATATGAGGGTTACCTCTTTATTATATATTAACAGTAAAAGTATTCCATGGTAACACATGCCATTTTGGAATCTCCTTTGCTGTCAGTAATTTACAAGCTGCATTAAGACAGACAATTTAAACTAATGAAAGCTCCCAGCAAGAGCAAAGCAGTGCATTTACCATAAATACCAGGAGACTTCATCCCTTCAAGCAGTTTTTTTAATATTTCTTTCCACTCCACTATGCCTGGAGCACAGTTTAAGGAGCTGATGAGGTATATAGATTTAAGAACAACTACAAATATTAAGAAAAGCTACCGGGCGCATTTGGTAGTGACTCTTCCAAAGCTCCTTGCTCAGATTTTGCGATGTGGAAGAATTCTAAATGTTGTTATACCCTTTTCCTTGATATTTTGTTCCTTTGGTAAAGCATTTTATTTGGAAAGGCTTTGTCTAAAGGTTAAACAGTCCCCATGCAATCTCTGAATGAAACAGAAAAGCGTGTTTAGACGTCTGGTCCCATCTGCCAGTGTCCCATACCTGCCAAAGCTCCCAGGCTGTGTGGACACTGGCAGCTCCTAGAGTACATTTGCCATCAAGTCCTGTCCTTCCATGTGGACAAGGCAGATGTGGATCCAGCCTCAGACCCTGCAGAGATGCAGCAGAGGGTTTTCAGCAGTTTGGACCATGAATGCTACTACAGACTTCCTCATCTTTCAAAGAATAAAAAGCAAAGCACATGGAATCATCCTGTGAATCAGCCTAAGGCCATGAGCTGCCAAGCTGACCCATACTGGCTCTGCCATACACCACAAGATACAACATGAACATTGTCCAAATACATTTCCTGTAGTTTCTGCCTGGGTCTTGGAGAGATTAGCTCTTGGGAAGGAAAGATTCATCAATAAGTATTCACCCATAATTAAGCAAATAGGCTACTGGACAAATTTAATAGCAAATAACTAATAAATTATTTTTATACCATGAGAAGACAAAAAGAGAAACAGGAAAGCATGAAATCATATTTTGGCTTTCTGCACAAGAACCACAGAATAAATCATATGCTGCCGATAGATTGCTTTCAGATTCTCACCCAGTGGTTATTATGACCAAATCTACAGCAACTCTGTATGTAAAAACAGAGGAATGAGGCTGATGGAGACTGTTGGGTTCTCAAAGCCAAGATAGTTGTAAACAGGTAACATATTTACCTTTAAATTAGCAGTGTTAGCTAATTGGGCTGTCACTTTTCCAGCTGCTAACCACTAAGCATTTGCCTCCTAAGCTCAGGGAAAAAGCCTCCAGAGACTATGAGTCAGTGAATGAAAACTGTTTTGGGTCCCATGGCAAAGAAAGTACTTTGCTCTCAAAAATAGATACATTTCTTGTGGGAAAAAACAGCCCAGCTCCTTCCTCTCCCATAGATAACAATGCAAAATGTCAGACACCTCCCAGGCTCTGTTCCCAGGAGATCAATAGCATTGCAGTCACTACTTCAGTGGGTTTTTGCCTTAAAGGTTAATTCGTATCTAATCAAAAATCGTGACCCTGCTTATGGCAGCATGAGGGTGGAACGTAAGGCTGACAGTAGTGTTGAACTGCTACAGCTGCAAAAAGCTACAGCAGGATTTGAGCACTTGGAAAACACAAAGCTGGGGTGAGAGACAGGTAAAGATTGGAAGCAGGGGAGCAGGCAGGGCCTGTGTTCAGTGCACAACAGTGAGAGGCTCCAAAGCAAGGGGAGGAGGTTGCATGCAGGGAAAACCCACCTGCTTGCTCATGTTTGCAGCAGAAAGCCCTTGGCATGCATTCACTGTGTTAATAGTATGTCCTGCAGGTTGGGGGCTGTACAGTGACAATAGAGCAATGTGGAATGAAATCCTAAAGATCACATTCAAGCGTAAGAAGTGCGCCATGTGTACCTTTCTAATGCTAAGGCTTTCACCCTGCGGGTTTGGTGACTGCGGCTTACGAGCACCTGGGGCCCTCAAACGGTAGCAGCTCTGCCAGAGCCACCAGGCCAGAGCCCTGTGCTGCTGGCTGTCACCTGCTGCAGGGCACAGCAGCCAGGGGGGCTGAGCCGCGCTGGGAAACTGCACAGAGGGTCTGACACCATCGCCCAGCAGCACTGCCACCCCTCTGTGTCACAGCACTGCAGCACTGCTTCAGGACCCTTCCGGTCCCCCGCACTGCACCTCACACCTGTATCAGCTTTGTGCTGAGATCGCAGGCAGCCACGTCTAGGCCAGGGCCAGAAGCAAGGACAAGATGTGAGGACGCTCCCCAAAGGTGATCCCGGTCCATTATTCTAATTTCACTGGATAAATCCTACACCAAATAGCCAGGAAGAAAAAAGAAAAAAAATCCCAGACAGGCAGTTAAACTGAACCCCAGGCTGTGCAGTATCACAGCAGGCTCCACAAAGCTCTTGCAGTCCCAGGGGAGTAAGAAAAGGGGGAGGAAACATCACAAGAGATGACTTTGCTTACTCACATCATTGGTGCAGACACACTTGTTTACATTTGATTGGCCTCATCTAAACTTTGCTGGAGGTTGACCATAATATTTACAAGCTGAAAAGAACAATTATGTAGCTGAGAGCAGCTAAATGGAACAAAACAAAACCAGAGACAGAAATCATGTCATTTGCTAAAGTCAAAAAAACAAACTGAGCCATCAGACCACACATCTGCCTCACGCTATATAAGTTTACACCATGGTACTATTTGTGCTGCTTTACTGCGATACGGATGTTCTTGGAGTTTATAAACACTTGCAGTGCTTATGTGCTCCATGTACCTTTGTACCATAAAAATTTATATGGAAGGATATTTCCTATGCTTCATCTGTTTGTTTACAGAGTCCACCTTTAAAAGACCAATATTCTTCCCTCTGGGGCCTGCTTACAGTCTGCACCTGTGATGGTTTCTTCAGTTTCAACCTCATGGGCTGTATTTCTTATATAACTGTTTTCCCTCTTTCAGACATCATTAATCATCCCTCTGTCAAGATCTTCTTCCCACACCAGGCTTTACTGTACATTCCTTGCATTTTCGTACCGTGATGTCAGTCCAGAATGGAACAAAGATAAGAATTGCTCAAGATTTTCCTTCAAATGATCCCATTTCTACAATGCTATATATAAAATAAAACCTTCATACTCACCATGGAATTTGGAAAGAACCAGGCTTGGGGATTTGTGATTTTCTCATATTCCATATCCTTATTTCTTGAAAACTAAATGCAAAATTATTGTGGAAAAATGAGTGCAGAAGTACATGGACCAAAGCAAGCACAACTCAGCTTTGTAATCAATGGTAGAGCAACTAGGCAAGTATGTAAATTACACTGCAAATGTTTTGAAAATAGTTTGTCAACTATGTTTGAAAAATTATGACTTTTTTTTTCACACTTTTCGGTGTTTGGGAAAGTGAGATTGTTGCATGCATTTAACACCATTTCGCCATTGCAAATTATTTAGAATAGCAAGAAGAAAAGAGTGCCGAGATGCTATTTCCATTCATTTGCATGTTTCAGAGATAGGATGGACTCCAAATTTTTATTTATCATTTTCCTTTTGTGAAAGAAAGCAAGCTCTATTAATCTGTGGAATCCCTATCCCTGTGCAAACATTCCCCTACTGTGGTTTAATTGGACTCAAGAGTACGTATCTTCCAACTAAGTAAAGATCTCTGCCTTTTTTTGTTGTAACACTAACACTGTAAAGACTCCACGTAACATCACTGCAAAGCATCAGAGGAGCAGTGTTCAGGCAGAACAATATTTGTTTTATTGACAGATTTTACTGTTATCTGTTACCCACCAGTGGGCTCCATTTGCAGTTTTCATCATAGAGTAATTGCTTATTAGAGACATTAGCAGGCTGTTTATTTGAAAACTATTATGCTAATAAGGAACAATCATATTAGCAAGGTGTGCTCTTTACAACTTTATTTGTTTATCCTCAGGGACTAAACTTCTGAAACCCCAAACCTTTTGTTACACACTGAAAGATTTGGAAGTTAAATGTCTGAAGTTGTTTTTTTTTTTTCATGTCTGAGAAATGTGTCCAATAATAATCAGTAGTTTTATTGCTGTCATAAATAACAGGAGCTTCCTGTGACAGAAGGATGCTCACAGGATTGAAGGCTATTCTGTACACAACCATTTACTTGTTAAGCAGTCTGGAAAAACTATGTTGCTGCTGTATTTGCATATTGTCTTATAATAAATGTTACCATAGCTGTAACATACTAACTTTAGTATATTATTAAGCCCAAAGGGAAGGAAGAAACTGATTGTAGCATAGCTTCCAAGGCTCTGGAAAAGCACCTGTTTCTCTTATCCTTTCAGCCTTAGGGGCTTTTGAACCTCAGACTCACCGATAAACTCCCTTAATGATAATCTAGATGGGATCAGTTACATTCACACATCCCAAGATTTCTAACAAACCAACAAGTACTTACAGCACATTTTCACTCTTGCAAGAAAATGCTTTCACCATTGGCACAGCTGAATTTTTTGCTATACTGCTGCTGTTCATTATTTTGCTGTGCTGGGGGTTGTTTGTACTATACACAGTATCGTTTTCAGGTAAAAATTAAGAAAGCAGTCTTGCAATGGGTAGTGCCCACAAACAGGGTAGAGTTGCAGATTCCAACCTGACTACATACCAAAGCAACAAGACATTATTATTTATATTCCAGTAGCACACAGACCCAAACTTGAGATCACAGCCCAATGTGATTACATGCAATGTAAACACATAGGTAAAGAACATCCCAAACCAGGAGGATCATATGTAAAATGATGACAAAAAAGCCCAAAACAAAACAAAAATCAGGAAAAAAACACAGAGCAGGAGAAGAAAAAAAGAAAAGAACAGCTTGCATGGGGACTGACCAAACACAACTCAGCTCACCTCTCACCTGTGACTCACTTTGGCAGTCATCGAGTGGAGGATGTGGTTTTGGATTAAATAATCAGAGAAGTCTGTGTAAAAATGGAAAGAGAATAGGCTGGATTTTGTTATGCAAATATATATTAAGCACTCTTAGTATCATAGTGTATTTCCCTTCTCCCTGTTTCTATGTACATACAGACCTGCATGTATGCTCATGTGTGACTCAATTTAATCTTATTTCAGCATAAGTAAAACGCTGAAAGAGGAGGTAACAATGCAGGGAATTAGACAGGTTGTATCAAAATTGCATGTGTCTGTGGGCTGGAGTCCAAAGCCAGCAATCCTGGTATAACTTGGAAACTTTTAGTCTTGAAATTGAGTGAGCACACCCAGATACTACCTGAACTTTTTACTTCACTGCCTTCATATGAGGAAAGAGGGGCAGAAGGAGATGAATTCTTATACCAAAACTAAAACTTCTTGCAGTAGCCTCTATAACTGTGTAGAGGCAAACTGTAACAGCAAAGAAAGGAGAAATACATAAAAGGCACGATGCTTTGTTCTGAAGCCTCAACCACTCCTCAGGAAGGAGACCTATCACTTTACATAACACTTTACAAATCAATGCTTCCTTCAAAACATGGGAGATCTTGCTTGAGTGCTGCCTTTGTGCCAGAAAAGTCTCTCTGAGTAAGGGCTGTTTCATTTCATAGCATGTGCAGAGTTCCTAGGGCTGAAAGCTCAGCTCAGTATCTGTGACTGGGTGCCCTTCCAGCCAGCTCTGCCTGGTACTCAGCCCCCCTCAGCTATGCCAGAGGATCCCGTCTGTGCCAAACGACTTCCCTGCATCTGGAGTGGCAAGATAAAAGTCAGTTTTAGACAGCCAAAAGCACACAAGAGCATGTGATGTAGTCCCATACTTCGGGAGATCATTTCAGCAACCCCTTAAAACAGGCCTGTGCCCCGTAAGGTTCACCCTTTAAGTCTTTAGTGTAAATTGCAGTGCTTACTCTTGTGTGTGCTTCAGCAGAGCCGGCTCACAACACCTGATCCAGCAGAACCAGGAGCGGGACAGTCCCTCGTGCTTATCTTTGCCTGCCCCAGATTTTGCAGGCTTCTTCTTTCACCCTGCCCGTACACAAGGGTGGCAGCCTAGGGGCGACAGCTTTCGAACCTCTTCCTCAGCTACTTACATCAGCTGGCAGAAATTCTTCAGAGATGGCAAGAGGGCTAGATATTTACAAGTGGTGTTTATTTTTCTGGAGTAGCATATGCGGCCAGCTGCGTGTTCTCTTCATCAAAACGTCTTGTGATCTCAATACCCTTAAGCCACTCTCCTGTGTCTCTTGTCCCTCTTGATCAACTTTAAAAAAAAGAACACTGCCACTTCATGGTGTGCTCTTACAAGCACGGTCTTGTTTGTTAGCACATAGTGGGAGTATGGGATGGCTTTAGGAAGAGCTCTCTGTTCCAGCAGGTTTATATTTGAAGGTGACAGTAATGAATGGGATCAGACTGTTTCTCACTTGCAGGGGCTGAGTCTCAGGCTGAGACAGGTAGTGCAGGGAGGGAGATTTGAGTCCCATTGTGCTCGAACACCACGGCTGTAAGGCCCTTCTCTCAGACTCACCCTCGCTCCAGGTCATTGGCAAGGGAATTTGCACGTGAGGTTTGTCTTGTTTCCCATCTAAACCTGTAGCTGTGGTCACAGTCTGGCTTAGGAAGAGAGCTGTGCTGGCTTCACACACAAGTGACTACAAGTGAAAAAATACCAGCAATGCCACAGGAGATGGGAACAGATGAGCTGAGGCCTCATAATGCACCAGAAACACCTGAGGGAAGCAAAGCCTGGCTCAGGCAGCTCCAAAGCCCCGTGCTCTGCACTCGTGGCACCTCCCCTTGCAGCTGGGCTCTCTGGGCCCTACTGCTTTTGCATAGCTGTGACAGAGGGGACACCCTCCAGCTCAGATGGCAGAGTGGCAGCACCTCCTCACTCCTCTGCCTCACCCCTGTGCAGCTGTTGGAATGGAAGGCAGTGTCCCCCAGACGTACTGTCGGTCTCCCGGGAAGTTCCAGGTGTAGAAGGGAATGGGAGCACCATGGAGTCTCTGAGCAACTGCAACTAAACATGATGGCTCAAAATTGCCATTTTAATTCTTGCCCAGCAAAGTAAGGTTTGCACAGATTACATTGCTGAAAATAACTCTTTTTTCCTCCACCCTTTCCAATTTCTTTTTTTCTTCCAGTTTTGCTTGGTTTTATTTTTAGGCTGGTTTTAGTGTCCAGCAAGAACACTAGAGGAGCAGAGAAGGTGGGGATTTTTCTCACTGTTCAAGTGGACTGAGCAGCCCCAAACTTCTCAGGTCTAGTTTTGCATTAGTGCCCTGCTTTCCTGTTGGGGATCGACTCAGCAGCACTGTTTGGGTTATGTGCTGGATATAGACTTAATTCTCCTCCATTCTGCTGTTCCTGCAACTCCATTAAATTTCCACTGGGTATTTGAAAACCACATTATATATGTATATACACACATACACACAGACACATAAAACAGAGCTCTTAAAGAGAGTTTACATCCTGGGAGGAAGCCAGCATTGATTTCATTAAATTCAGAGTAAGTCCTGACTTCTGAAGGAGTTCATGTGTCTGAGAAGCAGCAGTGGAAATTTGTCTTTCAGTGCTTCTGCTTATCATTCATCAAGGTTCTGGAGTACATTCACATCTTTGTAAGGGCCTGAAGAAGCTTCACTAAAAAGCCTTGTTCCCATTAGCAAATCTGTGAAATTGTCTGAGAGACTGGCATATGGGACTACAGACAGATGTACCACGTTCACTGGTCCTTGCTCCCCAGCTCCGAAGCTGCAGCACTCAGCTCCCATACAGCATCACTGCTGCTAAAGCCTTGGCATTTTATCCACTCACTCACTTGTCACAATGCAGAATGAGTCTGTGAAGCATTAATATTTTTAAGCAAACACAGGAGCTCCCAGGACTAAGGAGGAATCTGGCACAGATGAGACGTGACAGTTTGGGTGACGGCCTGAGTGGTGAGAAGCTCAGGTAGCGAACACACTGTGAACCTGCAAACGTGCTGCTAATGTCCAAGGAAAAAAGGCTGCTGCCATAAATCACCTTGTCTGTGAAAATATTCTGAAATGACAGCATCAGCCTCCATATTTGAGAGTCAAACTATCCAGTTTCTTTAGCCTCCCTCAAACTTTATCAGAGACACAAAGAAAAAGGAAAGATAACAAAAAGAAATCTATCCAAGAAGCCATTTATTTTTATCAGCCTGGACCTCTGGGACACAGTTCATGCAATTTCACCTCTGCACCATTCCCCTTCTCGGAGTCATCACACTTAGGCAGTAAAATATCTAATTTTAGTAATTGTCAAAAAATTGGCAACTCCTGTATTTCTGAGAGAGTTGAATATGGTGTTAAGCTAAGCCACAGTCTGGCACCCAGGTCAGGTTGGGGTTCTTTTCAAGAATTGCTTAAAGGCAGCCCCCAGAGATGGAGCATGGGTACTTGACTTGAACTAACTAGCACTGGAAGAAATATATTCAAAATGAATGAGCTGGTTGTTAAACTCCCAGGACAGAACTGTTCTTTGCTCTTTGCATTGAGAACAAAAAGGCAGGAACACAACAAGGACATTTATATACAGTGGGTGATGGGACACAAAAGCCATTAGAAAGGCTGGATTTACCTTTACTTGCTTCTGCTACTGCCTTGAACTGTCAGAGTTTCAGAGGAGGTGGATCCTTGTCCTGTTTTCCCAAACATCTGGGGCTCATGACTAAGAACTCTGCAGGTTGTGTTCCGCAGCAGGGTGGTTTTCCATGCTCAGCACCAAAATCTTCCCAGGGCAACCTCTGGCCATCACTTCTGCTTCCACCTGCCAGGAAAGTACTGGCCCTGCAGAAACTCCTGCAAACAAACCCTCTCAAACAGCAACAGCCACAAGTGAGCGTATTATAAATGGTAAAGGAGCACTGAACAGTTCTTTTCTAACCAGAAAAAGGCTGCTGTCAAGTGATTTAATTTCCCTGCTAAATTGTATAGTAAAAAAGAAATTGCATGTAAAAACCATGTGACTGGGAACTAAAAGCCTCTCGTTGAAAGCTTTCATTTGCCCTTTATCACACTGTTTTGCTTCATATTCTATAAATAGCTCATGTGCACTGTTTTTCCTTTTGGCCTCGTAACTATGAACTGGTTCCTCACTGGCTTTGCAGAGTCTGAAGAAAATCTCTGGAGAATGCTGTAAGCATATTTGATAGAAGCTCACAAGTGGATTAATTTCAAAACAGGGCTCAGTTGGCACATTTAAAAATATATAATAATCAGATCTGTTTGTAATAGATTCATCTCATTCTGCAGCAAAAATCAGGAATCAGAGTAGCTTGGTTTCTGCAATCTGATTTTAGTTACAGTTAGGCTGCAATTTATTTTTAGCAACAAACTGTTTCCCCAAGACAGATTCGGCTGCTCATTAGCATTGGGAGTCTTCTCTACAAAAAATATATTGTGAAATTTCCTTTTAGCTTTGACTAGACCCACCCATTTAAACATAAACTCCATTCTGCAAAGACAGAGAAGATTTGATTATTCATCTTGTCATTGACAGAGAATAAAGATACTAAAAATAAATTGTCCCTCTTCCCTAATTTTTTTACTTAGTTTCACCACACAGTTTCCCTTTAAAAAGGCAGTGAAATCTGTTAATCTGCATTATGAGCTTAATGAAAAGAAGCATAATTGAAAAATTATTGTAATGAAAGACAGTAAAATACCAGTTGTGTTGGATTTGTGATTTTATACCACTCAACTACTTCATCAAAACATTGGCTGGGGGAATCCTCCACAGTGACTCCTCTAGATGGGTTAATTGGCACGTTGGGATCCAAATCATTGCCTTCACCAACTGATCTTTCTAGAGTGAGTTTAATCTGCTTTGCTTCACATTTCACCACTGGTGTCAGCCCACACTGCTACAGTAGCAGCCTGGTTTTACTTACTAATCAGCATTTTCCAAGCCACTTTTTCTGCTGCACCCATCCAGGTAACTTCCAGGCACACGGACTCCTAACACTCCGATTTCCAGCATCAGAAATGCCAGCTTTGGGCAGGCCAAGGGCTCCTCCAGCCTCCCTGCAGCAGGAGGAGAGCTTTTAACCAGCCACGGCCGCAGTGTTTCATGGCTATGAACGCCTGTTCTCCAGATGTGCTTAGCTGGGCTTATTAAGGGTTACCCACAGCAAGCAGATCTACTTCAGCTCACCCCTGTGGATGAGGAACACACCTCCCCTGCAGCACCCCACACATCAGGAGATGGTGATTCTGACACGGAGCAACCTCTCAGAGTCATGGTCCTGCAAAGCACAGCTCCCTGCTGCACCCCACATCCTGGGGTGAAAGTAAACTTGCTGCTGCAAAGTATTTGCTTTACTAAAGATGAACTGTACCAGGTGCTCAAAGGAGCTAATTCCAAAGCTGGCAATGTCAGAGTTCAGATGTGCCATATGGCAGATTTGGTGCTCTGTGGGTTTGGGTTTTTTTAATTCTTTAGCTCCTTTAGCCACTATTAGCGAGGTGTCATGTTAGAAATTTGGTTCATTTAAGTTATTTTCAAGGTAGACAAGCTATTGGAGTGGATTGCAATCTATGCCTGCCTAAACCTTCAACCACCATGATGTGCTGACAGTTCAAATGTTACACAGAACTTGTAAAATTCAAAGAAATTTCTTTTACCTTCTCTGAATTACCAAAGGATGTAGTACATTTCCATACAATTTTCCAGAAAAATAAGTCTTTTCCCTAAGAACACTGTTTATTTTCGGTATGTCAACCAGTATTTTCATACCTGATAACAAGTAATAAACCCCACTCTACTTTAAAAGTATGAATACAATCTTAGCAGTTAATTGTAATGGCATTACAAAAATACCACTGAAATGGGTATGAAAATTGCTCAGAGCAATTGGTAGAGCCTTTTCATAAGCCAGGGAGTGCAACAACTCCTCCAATTCATATATGTTTACACACAGAGCTTTCACATATGTGGCTATGCTTAATTTTGGAAATTATGCCAATTGGAAAAACATAATTTCCTGATGTGAAGGACTCAGACTTCATAGATTTTTCACTGAAATCACAGCAGCTGATTCAAAAATTCTTGAACCCCTTCTTGTAACTAACCTTCACCGTTTGACCCTGAGAGGTTTCACGGCTAACTGCCTCTTCGAGGGAGGGGTCTGAAAACGGTGGATTTCAAAGAAAAACATATATCATTTTATATTTGACATTAGTGTACGTGTAGGCAGTGGCAACCTTCTGCTTTGGATTTCCCTTGTTTCAGTCGCCTCCATCCCAAGTGCGCTGTTATTAGAGCAGGAATGTGGGTGCTTAGCTCGCCGGTGATGGTATCTGTGCAGCACCACAAACGGCCCCGCATTCTTGGCATATTTGGTGGCCTGCATCAGCCCCGCTTGGAACAAAAGCTCTTGTTTTGGACACATCACTGCAGACTGCTGCCTGATCCAAGTTGTCTGCTTCCTTCTGAACTTGTAAACAGAAACGACGGACCAACATGTAGTTTTTAACAGATATAGCCTCAGAAAACCTATTTGACACTGCCTAAATATGAGCTGCCTTTTGCATCCAGGTTTTTAATTTACAGCACATTCTCCACCTTAATATCCAAAAGACAAAGAAAATTTAGATATAAACTCTAGCTATGTGAGGATTTTCCTTGAAACAAAATTCAAATATGTGCAATGAATACAGGTGAAAGTGTTATTTGAAGGACCATTGCAAACGTTAATGAGGAAGCTGCATCCAGAACTGCACACAGCAGTTTCCCTGGCATGTCTGGATATTCAGTATGGCCTCTCTGCGAAGAGCCCCAGCATCTCCTGCAAAGAAACAGCATCTCTGTCTCCCCATCCACAAGCTGCAGAGGGGTAAAGGTCAGCTCGCATGGATTCCTTGTCACAGGCAAAAGGGAACAGAAAGGTGAAAACCTCAGATATAGGGCTGTCTACTTTCCCTACTTGTAGGCAGACAGTTTAGGTAGGAATAGAGAGTAGCAGTTCTATTTTGAGCAGTAAATGAATAAATTTAATCGTCAACTATCAAGGCAAAGCATTCCTTCTCAGGAGAAGAAAAGATCTTTGAAGAAATCAGATAGGGACATTGAAAGGACATTTGGTCCATCCCAAGTCCCGAAGTAAGAACAACCATCTCCATGTCCTTTCTGAGAGGTATTTCACTGCCCTTTAGCATCATCACAGATTTCATAATCACCCAAGCAATCTTTTCCAGTGCTATCCCTGTACAACTATCCCAGTTGCTATCCCTGATTTGGATAGTTGTTTTTTTGGGGGGTTCCCCCTTTTTTTTAATGCCTTCTTTGAATCTCTTCTGCTGCAATTTAGTTCTATTAATTCCTGTTCCATCTTCTGCCAGGATTGGACTCTCTGTAAGTGTCACACTGCTCTTCTTTACAGCAGTCTTTTCTGTATTTGAAGACTTTTGTAATTTTTCTTCTGGTCTTCTATTCCCTACACAATCCAAATTGTTTCAGTCTGCCTTCTAGGTTTGTTTCCTAGTTGTTTGATCATTCCCACTTTGGAACCTCTCCAATCAGCCCACATCATTCTCAAATCTACCAATCACTTGGGATGTCCTCTTGGGACATTACTACCACATATGAAACCATATTTCCCAGACAGGTTTTAAAATGACATCTGTTAAGCTGAGGGTTGTGTCTTCGGTGCACAGTTAACTTGAGTTATTTGCACTTGAGTTAATACCTCCCCAGTCAGCCTCACATCAGAGTCCCAGGAACAGAGAAGTGAAAGGAATCACAAGAAATCATCTCATCCATATTCCTCCTCTGAGGCACAATCAAGTACCTATATCTACAATCACAATCAAGTACATATATCTACACCCTTTTTTAAATACTCCAGCAGCAAAGTCATCATGACCTCCCTGGGCCGTCTTCACATGAGAAATTCTAAATCCCCATTTACCCCTTTCTAAATCCCCAAATACCCATTTACCTCCAAGTGCCTCAGTCAGTGTGTGCTCACCTTACCACATAAACTCAGCACAATTTGCCTTCAAGCATGTCAGGTGGGACTGTGTCCTAGCTTGTCTTTGCAATGAGGTTCCACAAATCTACTATGCGCAAGTACATAGTGGCAGCATGGTAATTATTTATCACATTTGTAAGGACAAGAAATATTTTTAAAGTATCATCTAATGCTTTATGCCATTATTCATTTTTAATACTGAATAAGCATTAAGTTTCTCTAACTTCTCCCCAGCTTCCTCCCTCTCAGCTGCCCTTGCATTTTCAAACAGAGCTAATGCATTTGTCTTCTTGACATCATTAGGAGACCCCACATTTCTTGGAGAGAATGGCAGATAAGTAAGCATTTGCAAATTTTTCACATTATAGGATATTGTATCGAGTGCTGCTGACTTGCATAGTCTTTCTTATCTATCAAGTACACCTGACCTGTTCCTTTTTAGTCCTGTTTTTATTAAAAGTAACTGGTTTAAGCATCTGGTCATAATTCCCCTTTTCTGTGGTGGTTGCAAGGAGAAGGACATCAAATAGATGACCTATTATTTGTTCATTTCCATATTAAGAAACAAACTTCTACTTTCATCCAATTTGGTTACTTAAGTGTTTTCTTGCTATTCTTCCCTCTTCAGCAGCTGCAGTTCAGTTTAAGTCTGAGCTTTCCGACTCTCCCTTACAGTGTCACAGCAGTGCCCCGTGAGGAGAAACGCACCTTTGCCCTCTTCTTCTGCCCCACTCAGTGTGATAATCTACGCTCCTGTCTCCCCCTGCCCTCTCTCTGGGACTGTCAGCCAAGAGCAGCTGCAAGTTGTCCCTGGCATGGCACACAGGGGTTGGGTTACTGCACGGAATAGCCGCGTTAGCAGCTGGCAAAACGCGCTGGCTCCAGCCTGGCCTGGCTGAGCGGGCAAGACACTCGGTTCAGTGCAAACAGCCCCGTGCCCACCTGAAAGGGTCCTGCATTCCCAGCAGAACTTACACCTCACGGGTCCTGCATGGCCCAGGCAAGCCCAGAGAGCACCATGAGAGACATACGTGAATGCTTCCCTTCAGCTCTGCTGAAATGAAACAAAAGCAACAGGCGACACAGCAGAAACAGAGGCCTCGCTGCCGGCTCGCATTTGAGCTCCACTGAGAACAAAAAGGGTAACAAAGTTTGACTCTTTGAAGATTTGGTTGCTCCTTCTCTGCCTTTACACAAGATCCTGTCACAGAGGGTGCACAGGAATGCTCTGAGCCCACAGGAATCTTCAATCCACCTCTTAATGAGACAAAAGGTTTCAGGGAAATCCAGATGAAACATGACAAGGCATAGTAATACAGCCAGAAGGACCCTACTGATCTGCTTTACAAATGGAAAATACTTAGAAGCTAATGTAAATAGGAACAAGCTGCAAGAAATGTTCTATAACTTTAAATTAACTACCTAAGAGCATGGCAGGCATCTTGCTGGTAGTTCTGCACTTCGCTTAGCTCCTACAATCATACAATCCTAGAAGCTTCAGTGGGAAGGAAAATGAAATCCTCCAGTACTTAGGGAAAAGTCACAGTTTATCTCTAGAAAGCATGAAGCTGCAAATCTGAAAAGAAGCCAAAGTTGACAATTAACTGCCACATACTACTGAAGTCTTTTTTTCCGCCGCCTTCTTAAACTCTTTCTTCCATTCCCAGGCCAGACTCGAGTTTGGACGTCAGTGAATGAATTCCACAAGTACTACAGTTTGTACTTTCCCCAACAGCTCAAAAGCGGAGGTATCAGATTTCACAGCCCTGTGAGGAGGCTGGCACGGCTTCAAAGCACTTCTGAAACATCTCTCACTTTATCCTGAGGAGACAATGGCCTCTCCGCAGGGACCTGCAACAGCCCTTCCCTCCCAGAGTCCCAGCTCCTGCAAAGTAACACCCACATACCGGGAATTTCACGACCTTGTGCCAAGGCAGAACTTATCTGAAAAGTCTGAACCAAATCAGACAACATTTGCCATCTCAACATTTTTAAAGATGTCTTGGGCCTGTCATGACTCAAAAATGGGTTGTATTCATGTCCCATGTTGGCTTCAATGTGCTAGTCCTGGTGGAAAGCAAGTGCTTTTGACAAGCTCTTTTAGCTACCAAAAATAGTCCGGTACTACATTATCAAAATGACACAATCTCTAATTTTTCTCTTGACTCCAGTTAAATTTTAAAGAGACAAATGGATCAATTCCAGAATTTATAAAGACAGGTCTCATAAAACCTTCCTATCCTGAATTATTTCAGAGACAGCCATTTTTGAAAGACATCATTTTCTCCTTTCTCCTTTGGTATTAAGAAAAGTCAACTTTCCTAGTTCCCTGCACAGATGAAATATGCAGGATTTTGTATATTTTTGCCAATCCATTTACAATCAAAACCTTTTACTCCATCTCAGGAATGGTTGCAAATATCAACTCCATAGAGGCAAGGGCATGCCAGAGAAATGGATTTTCACTAGGAATAGTGAAATGAAATAAGAAATAGGACTATAAAAAGAAATACAAATAGATACATAAAAGATAAATGGATATAAATATATCAAGATCAGCAAAACTAAGTAAATACTGCACTGAGAATATCCTTCTAAGCTCCAAGTCAATGGAAAATTTTAATTTATAACTGTATCATGTGCAACAGAGCTGCTGCAATTCCAAACATGACAACTGGGTGATATACGGCATTTCCCATGTTCTTATATGTCCGAGTATTTCAGTTATTAAATGACAAGCTGAGAAACAGTAACACAGAGACAACTGACGATAAAGCTGGTGAAAGGATTAGTCAAAATTTGTTGAAGTGTGATGGAAACTATGGGAAGAACAAAACATGAGCTGCATTGGTGCTTGGAAAAAAACAAAACTCAAACCACTTGAGAATTTGAACCAAGGTCAAAATGAAACACTAGACACATTCAGGAGGCAAGATGGCACACATTTGGATGATCCTTGATAGAAAAGCTTTCTAAGGGAAAGGGAAGGGCCAGCTGGAAGCACAGCAGTCGAGTGCTCCATCATCCCTTCTCCTTCTTCAGAACCTACTGGAACAAACTCTGTACAGGCAAGAAACAATCTCAGCATTTCTGCTCAGCCATGAAATGCTAAAGAGCAAGGAGAAACAACTGCCAAGTTTCCAAGTTTTCCAGGAAAAAGAATTTACCCTGATTACTTAATCCCCTTTCATCCTGTTAATCTGGTGCTCTGCCCCTGCACTAGTTCAGTCCAGCCCCTGGGTGACAAACTGTTCACAAGGCTTTGCTGCTGCACTGTCCTCACAGCACTGCCTCACCTGAGCGATCCATGGACAAAAATCAAGGGAAAAGACTTTTCAGCTACGTCTGCAGCTGGCTCCATCAACCTGTGCTGGTTTTTCTCTGTGGGGCTGGCAAGGTTTGGGTGCTGAGGAATCTACTGGGCTCTGTTGTTCCCATCCACAATTGACATAACTGTGTTACAAACTTCAGGTGGGTTATAAAAGCGTTGAATCTGCCTTTCAGAGCCTCAGCCCTTAGGCCACTTAATAGGAATGAGCCGTTCTTAGGTGATGCTACTAAATTTGGGAATCTCCTACCAGTACTGAATGCAAAGCTGGTAAACCCAAGATCCAGTCCATCTCTTTCCACTTCCTTTCCAATAATCTCATCATGAAATCTTTATTTTTTTCTAACTTTCAATGCTGCAATGATGCTTCAAGCTAAACTACCCAAACACTGTAAAGTCAAGAATCAGATGCAAGTTCCTTGAGGCAGAACAGTCACGAAATTCAAAGGCAAAACCAAAGAAGAATCTTTGAGGACAAGTTTGCTTTCTCTAATGAGTCCTCAAAAACAGCAATGGGGGAAGCAAGATTTTAAAAAGAAATTATTTTGAGATAACATTTTAAAAGCAAAAAAGAGTAGAATTTGAAAATATAGCACATAATAAAGATCAGCCACAAGCCATAGTACTGGCTGCAGTTTCAACTTATTTAAACTAAGTATGCTGTCTCTTTTCCAGCGTAGGCTCTTATGAGCCCATATATTGTTGAGTAAACTTTTTCCCATGAAACCATTCCCACTCCAGTTCAGAGATGGGCATTATGGTCAAGCCATGTTTCTAACAATAATGTTGGGTTTGGCAAGATGTAGTGTGGTTATCTTGGCAAACAGATGCTTTAGCTTCTGCCATTTATTTGGTCCCAGTACATTCCAGATTATTTTGATGAAACTTCAAGTGTGATATGAAGGGAAGGTCATAGCTAGTAAATCACCTGGAAAGATCCATAAAGGACAGGTCTTGATGGCCTCACCCTGCCAGAGAAACAACATTGGGTTGCTGATCTGTTACAAATTGGAAATGCTTACAGTAAAAGCAGGGGTTCTTTTTATTGCAAGAAGTCAAGGAAATATATACAGCACAAAGAATAGTAATATGACCCTCCAGCAATGCTCACCCTAGAACAGAAGGATCATAACTCTGAACAGCAGTCAGCACTTAAGTTCATAAAGTTCTCACAGTATTCCCTCTCTCTCTCTTTGTAAATTGTTATTTATGTTCATTCACATGTATGTGCACAGACACACTTTTAAATCTGTGGATTATTAAAGGCAAGAGTTCACATCAAACAGGAGGAGGAGAGAGTTGTTTCTTTATCAGCACTATCTCACTTCAACGAAACAAAACAGAAAAAACACTGCAAATGGCAATAAAATAAAAAGAAGACATTTAAGTCCTCAAATGATGCATGAGAGTTCATGCAAACATGCTTTCCTTGTGGTGTTCTTAACAGATTTGCTGCTCTTTAACGATGCTGTAACAACTGTAATGCTTTCCTTCAAATACAGGGTTTTTTTCAATTAATTTACAATATTTGCAAATTATATAAATCATTTTTTGTAGACCTGAATACCTTAAGAAGATAGTTTCAGACGTAACAGCAAATGGCTTGGTCCTCAGAAATGTGCTCTAACCTCAGATCCCAATGTAAAAGACAGCATCTGTCAGAACCTTGCATTTGTGGAAATCAGGCCAAATCCAAAAGCTGCAAATAAAGATATTTTCTATGTCTGTCACATTTAAGTAATTTCCAATGACTTTACAAAAAATCTCACTTGCTTTAAAAACAATAAATAGAAAAAAATCACAGTGCTTAGCTCTGATTTCTGTTCACACAGGTCTTCCCCACAAATGTTCAGATTCACCTCTCCAGCTTTCAGCTGTCCTCAGTAAGAAACACAGACATGAAATCCTGACTTTCCATCTTCCCCCAACCCAAATGCTGACTGCTCAGGAGTTAAGAATAGCAGCAGCAAGCTGATAGAAAACTGGGAAAAGGAGAGCATTTGAAAATTAATGCTTGGATTCACAGCATTATTAGGATAGGCTGACTGACAGCTAATCTTACATACATCTATAGGGAATTTCATTATTTAATTTCTTTCACTGCACATGGAAGAGGAAGTATTACGCAATGACTACAGTTAAATGTAAATATATGGCCTCTTAATTTCACAGACATTCTTCAGATATCATCTGAACAGGTAGGCAGATTTCTACGTATTTGTCTTTCCCAGAATAGCCATCCCTCAAATCAAACAGCTATAGAAGAGGATTATCTAATTTCTTGAGCAGTCTGCTACAGAAGCAAGAACCACACACAGACCTCTCTCATATGGACAGAGGTCCAGGTGAACTTTCACCTGCAGGAAAGCAACTCCAAACTTACCTTGGTCCAACAGAAACTGTTGAAACTAGCCTCACAGGGGTGGGCTATTGAGTCCTGGGTGAATATTCAACATCTTCTGAAAGACAAACAGTTCAACATTTTCTCCGATGGATGAATATCCAGCTTTAAACACATCCCATAGGACATGTGCATCTAAACAGAAATCAAACCATAACTTGAACCCCCCACAAAACCCATCACTTCGTGTAATTCACTAATGAATAAATACCTACCAAATACAGATGTTAAGGCTGTTGTGGGATAAAAATAGAACTGAGTTTTCAAGAGCAGTTATTGACTTTTGGTTAAGCTGCAGTCGGTGCTGTTGGAGCATTTACTGGTTTTACACATATACATTCATACATCCAGACTTTCTCCGACAGTCACTCTGATACTTTCCCCATTTCCTCTTATCTTCTACAATTTCACCTAATTCTCTTTTTCCTTCTTTTTCTCTTGAATCAGAACACACCTACACCACAGTGTATTTAAGGGGCTTCAAGAAAGAAGAAATAAACACAAATAATTTGCACTGCTCTCTGCATAGAGAAACAAACTGCTATGGGCACTGTCTTTTCCTTCCAGCACATCAGTTTTGTTCAACAGGCTGCACTCCAGCAAAGCACTGAAAAAAACACATCTTAGAAACAAATTAATTAGCTTCCTACAAATTATATTTTTCCTTTCTGTACTCCTAAAGCTTTTATCTACGATTTCCTCTTTTACTCTTAACAATAAAATTGATTAAAGACAAATTGCATTTCTGTAGGCATTGATTTGCTAAAGCTTTTGATAGAGCCCATTCCGGATGCATTATCCGATCCGATAGATCCTGCTTGGGAAGCTGCCACGGACTCCAGACAGCGTTTGAAGTGCAGTTATGCAATGGATGCCACAATGGCCGAGCAGGCAAATTATCGGGCCTTTACAAGGCAGCCTTTGGTAGATGAGCCATTCACTCAGCTCCGAGCTGGGCTCTGTGCACAGGAGCTGCAGCGCTCGGCACGGCGCGGCTCGGGGTGTGCTCAGAAGCTGCTGCACAGCGACCACAGAAGTGGTCATTGGGAGTAGTTCAAAACGCTTCACAAGAATGCTTTGATGCTATCCAGAGCAGTGCTACTGGCCAGTAGCTAAACTATAATTACGCTGGCTGGATCAGAAAGTCAGGGTTGAGTTGCAAGAATTCCCTTCTCTGTTCACCCGTTCCAGACCTTGATCAAGGCCAATGTACTTTTGGAAAAGTTCAGTTCCAGTGAAAATGTAAGCCTACAGCTGAAAACCTCCTGGGTTCAGTTTTTGTTTTAAAATCTAGGTCAAGTCCTTCTCGTAGCAGTGGCATACTTTCCTTGCAGGTGGGGATGCTCTGTACACAAGAAGGTACAAACAAAGAAATGTTTACAAAAACCTAACCGCACGTGTTAGAAAGAAAACAAATCAGCATCAATTCATTATAAGCTTTGTCTTTGGCCTGACTACCATCTGTGATGGGGATTTTGTTATGCAGTGAAGCAAGAGCAAGATAGAGCTTTAAACAATTGCCTTGAGCACACAAGTCCTGTGTTTATTCCTAGGAACATATTCATAAATTATAAAACTGAAGGAGGACCACTTTGACTGTGTGGACTGCTGGAAATTACTTCATCAGGACATGTTCTGACTGCTCTGTGACCAGCCTAATTCCCACTTTTGTTCAGGTACATAACCACCATGCACCTGAACTTGGTGTGTCAGGGATGAGACTTCCCACTAAGCTGGGCTGGGTGCAGCCACTGCCTGGGCCCAGCAGAGCCGTGGCATCGCCCTTGCAAACACCGGTGCTCCAGGGGCAAGGCCAGGGGCAGGGGCAGGGGCA